>JAIPUU010000538.1:0-26350 GCA_020466095.1 Chlorops oryzae
AAGCCATTAATTTGTTAAAATTTAATTTTAATTAGTTTTGCGATTTTAAATAATTTTTTTTTGACTTTAATACCTCACTCAGATAAACAGCTATTAAATTTTTAATCGGAGGCTAAATATAAGCTCAAATTCCTTATTTCATGCAAATATCTCGAAAGATTATGACTTAACAGCAGTTCAGACGATCTTTGAGGCTGACCTTAGTGCTGGAGGTACCCTTAAAATTCTTCCACTTTAGTCAATTTTTGTAGAGGATGTCAACGATTAAAAAATAAGTATTTATGCTGTGTTTGTTTCAAGCGCCATCTGAATTTTGGGTGTAAAATTTGCGGCTATATTTGCGACTTAATGAAATAAGTTCGTTTTTGACCAACGGGATACAGAGGTCCTTGTGTATGTTTTCGTTCTTAATGAACCATGGAGCACCAGTGATAGTCCGAAGGATTTTAGACTGTGAGCGTTGTATAATGTCTGTTAAAGAGTTACTCGCTTTTCCCCAAAGCTGGGATCCATCAGTCCATATAGGCTTAAGTGTTGCGTTATAAAGAAGCACTTTGTGTTCGAGCCGCAATCTTGACTTACTGTTGAGTAGCCAGTGCAGTTTTTGGGCGCTCAGCTTCATTTGGGTGCGTTTTGCCTCAATATGTTTGCGCCATGTGAGTCGGCGATCTAAGTGAATGCCTAGATATCTCACTTTATTGGCCTGTGGAACTCGTGTGTTGTTAAGCATAGTTGGAGGGCAGGTCTGGCGACGCAGCGTGAAAGTTATGTGGGTGCATTTGCTTTCATTTACTTTTATTCTCCAGTTCGCAAGCCAGTCTTCAACAATATGAAGATGATTATTAAGAACTCGAGAGGCGACCGCAGGGTCGCTGTGTGCATAAAAAATTGCTGTGTCATCTGCAAATGTAGATGTGAATAGCTTTGGGGAAACAGGCAGGTCAGCCGTGTATATCAAATATAACAATGGCCCGAGGACACTGCCTTGAGGTACGCCTGCTGAGATGTGGAACTCATTCGTCGTGTGAGTTCCATATCTAATTTTGAACTTCCTTTCAGAGAGGTACATTTGTAGGACTTTGTGGGTATTATTGGGTAGTGTTTGTTTTATTTTACACACTAAACCAGAATGCCAAACCTTGTCAAAGGCTTGTGAAATATCCAGAAATATGGCAGAGCAGTATTTCTTTTTTTCAAACGCGTTTCTGATTTCGGTAGTAACTCTGTTTACTTGTTCAATAGTACCATGGCTTTTTCGAAAACCAAACTGGTGCTCGGGGATTACTCTGGAGCTTTGCAAGGACGGTAAAATTTTTGCCAAGAGACATTTTTCAAAAACTTTTGACAACACAGGCAGTAGACTAATTGGCCTATATGATGATGGCAATGAGGGATCTTTTCCTGGCTTAGGGATCATGATGATGTTTGAAATTTTCCAGGCTCGAGGGTAAAATCCTATTCTTAATATAGCATTAAATATGAAGAGGATTAGTCTTGTGCAGGGCTGGGCACGCGAGCAAGAAATGTGCAAGTGAGAGCAAAAATTCGTTGCTCGCGTGTACATATATAAAGAGCGCACTCGCAACGAGCTCAGTTGTTGTTAAGAAGCGAATGAAGGAAGACGTTTGTCGAATGATTTATGCGAATTGATTTTCGGAATATTTTTACGAAAGATTATATCTCGAGTGCCATACACTGCGCAGATTGAAGCATAGGAAATTTTAAATTTATCCATCTGTCTTTTTCAAGACAATGTTTTTTCGAGTATTTTTCATTAATAATATTAGTTTTGTTAATAATAGTTTTTGGCGTATACCGCATTTTAAGGCTTAAGACCTCTTTTTTATATTATATATTTGCATGTTTTTATCTTTTTTAGGATTAAGCCAGATTCGATTTTGATGAACTTATCAATTCCTTGAAATAAGGCTTTTTATTTTGAAATTTCAATGTTCCTTTTGTAATTTTAACATAATTTAAATTTATTTAAAAATTTTCACTGACACTGAATAATGAACCACTACAATTCTTTCAGTGCAAAGCAGAGAGCTATTTTCGTTAAAATATTGCTTCGTGAGTTTAGTTTGGTGTGAATGCTTCTGAAGGTAGGACCTATGTCGCTCGTCTTCGCAAAATGAAGAGCGAATTTGTATTTTATGAAGTTGTTGCACCACTACATGTTCATGAGCTTAGGTTTGCTTATGTATTTCGCCCAGACCTGGTCTTGTGGTTGCGGCCGGGAGTTGTTGTATCATCTGTGGCGTGATAAGATCAAAGCCTGCTGCCTTTTTTGGGTTTAGCTCTTTAATTATAGTCTTTATGCTGAAATGCACGTATATTTTCGTTTAGACGTGGGTGAGTTTGTGGTAAACGGTAAGGGTTGGTAGGTGGATTAGGCTTAAAAACGTTTTCTAGGTACTTAGCAAAAATATGAGCTTTTTCTTCATCCTTTCTAGCCCAACTTCCAGTGTTGGTACGCATGGGTGATACGTTTTTTTTGGGTGCCTTCACCTTTTTGTTTGTTTTTCATAGAGAGTAATTAGTTTTGGCTGTTGGGCTCAATTTTCGTGTGAAGTTTTCTAAATTAGTTCTCAGATCATTATCAAGAGCTTCTCTTAGGCGCTTAGTTGCTTGTGTTAAGTTGTACTTTGCGGAGGGTGACCGTTGACGCTGCCATTCTCTTCGTAGGCGTCTTTTTTCTCGAACAAGGGTTTCGATCTCGCTCGTAGTATATCTTCGAGGTATTATTGGGTTTCTGATTGATTTTGGGGTAGCGTGAACTGCGGCCGATATTATGATATCGTTTAGTTCTGTTATGGCTTCCTCAATATCACTATCGCTCCGGAGGATCGTGTTCTCGTTCAAATGAGAGCTAATATTATATATTTTTTAAACTTGAGCCAGTCGGTTTTCTTTGTTATAATTCTCCCGGGTTTTTCAGTGAGTGTGGGCACGCCCATCATTGTTATTATAATAGGGGAATGATCGGATGACAGATCGAAGCTGGGTTCAGCATGTATTTCGCTACGATCAAAGTTTTTGCTGACTGCAAAATCAATGAGGTCGGGTTTTTTTTGCAAGTCGGAAGGCCAGTAAGTGGGTTGACCTGTTGAAATACAGTCAAAATTTTCACGACTATTTATTATAAGTGAATATAATTGTCGCCCTTTGGGGTTAATTATTCTAGAGCCCTAGTGTGGGTGCTTAGCATTATAATCCCCAGCTGCTATGAATTTGTTGCCAAGCTTTTGGAAGTACTCTAAAAATTGTGTACCAGTAACAGAAAATCTCGGTGGGCAGTAAACTGCACTTAAAGCGATAATGCTGTTACCATAATGCAATGAAATAGAGGTTGCTTGTAAGTAATTTTGGGAAAATGCATCCATTAAATTGTGTTTTATTCGAGTTTTGATCAAAACACCGGTGCCGCCGTGTGCCTTTCCATCTGGGTGATGAGTGCCATAAAACGTATAATTTTTAATAGTAAAATTATATTTGCTTGTAAGGTGGGTTTCACTGACGAGCATTACGTCAATTGAATGTAATTCAAGAAATGTTTGAATTTCAAGCTTGTGTTGTCGAATGCCGTTAGCATTCCAATGACAAATTTTTAAGACACTCATTTCTTTGCAATTAGAATTTGCATGAGTTGGCTTTGAGCACGCATCATCTCTTGCAGCATTGATTGCACAGTTGAAGTGAACTGCATCATGCAGTTAGTCAAATTTGAGATCATTGATTCCAAATTTGATATGGCACCTTGAGGGTGTACCGCAGTGTTCGACCTGACAGCGTCAGCGTACGAAATAGTCATAGGAGTACGACCAGGATGTGCTGCTGTCGCAAGAGATGCTTGAGCTTGGGTCGCAGTGTTAGACTTTACTACGTCAGCATATGAAAATGCTTTGGGAGGAAGAGCAGCTGATGCTGGCCCTTGCTGGCTCGGCAGGAAGTTCGGAACTTCTTGATGAGTTTTCCGCTTGGGTTGGTCTTTTTTTTTATTGCCATGTAGATTGGGCATCCACGATAACTCGCTTTGTGGTTACCACCACAGTTGATGCATTTTCTTACATCAGGGTTGTCTTGATCAACTTGACAAGAGTTTGAAGAATGCCGATTTCCACATGTAGCGCACACGGGGTGCAATGTGCAATAGTTTTGCGTGTGACCAAATTCTTGGCAATTAGAGCATTGAACCGGTCCTTTCCGCTTATGAGGCTCTTCGACCGTAATTTTGCGGTGTAGCAAAAAATGCAGATTGTATATTGGGTGGACCTCGTTCTTTTTTAGTTTTTGAGAGTTGGCTGAAGGATCAAGCTCAATGCGATATAGGGGTTTCGGAATATTTTGTTTGTTTTTAATATTAAAAACGGTTTTCGTTGGAAAACCTGCAGCTTGCAGAGCGCCTTTGATCTCTGCTGGGTCAACTGAGGGCTCGATGCCTTTTATTACTACCACTAAACTTTTGCTTGCTTTAAGCTGGTAGGTATAGTAGCTTTTTTTGAGTGCATCAAAGTGATTCACCAGGGTACGATAGTGGGTTTCCGTATAAATTTGTATTTTAGTTTCTTTCACGTTACCCCTTTTAATGGAAACAACGTGAAAGTTGCTACTGCCAATGGAACGAGCGATAGTTGCTACCAGAGCGTTGGAACATTCCTCACGCAAGTAGATTGTGGGAGGCTTTATTTTTTTGATGGGGTTTTGTGTAGATGATTCATTATCATCTTTGCTAGCAAGCAGCGCAAATCTATTTTGGCTTGGGCTAGTAGCAGTACTCGTTGATGCATTGGGTTGCAATACT
The DNA here is from genome assembly GCA_020466095.1 of Chlorops oryzae. NCBI lineage: Eukaryota > Metazoa > Arthropoda > Insecta > Diptera > Chloropidae > Chlorops > Chlorops oryzae. Next base: position 4,805 of record JAIPUU010000538.1, read on the forward strand.
TTTAGAGCCTTCTGTCCTTGAATTTTTTGGGGACTCAATTTCCGCTTAATGTTCACGTAGCGATCCATGCCTGTCTGCACTGCCGACCCCTTTTGCTTTTCGTGGACGCCAACGTTTTTTGCTATAGCGGCAGCGGCGCTAGCATTCACTTGAGCAGAGCGCACGGCTGAGCTCTGAGCAGCGGTTTGAGCAGCAATTTCGGCTTCGTTTTGTCTGCTGTATTCTTCTTTTGACTTAGTGTTTGTCAGTATGTCGGTTTTATGACCTTAACTAAGTCCAACTAAATAATTCCACTAAGTATATAAAAAAATGTTGGTTTCCGAGCAGCATTTATGAAATTTATAACAAACCCTAGAACGAATGGATACCTTTGAAAATCAGACAGACAGAAAGTCTCATTTCTAAAAGCTAAACGTTCAAATTGTAGTCGGTTACTATTTTCACCATCGATTTGCACTATTGACCGTTCCATTTGGCACCATCTGTTGTCCATGGATGCCACACTAACGTCTAAATTAAACAAGACCAAAAACTCGGAAATCGGTTTTTTGTAGTACGTGAATTTTTCTATTACTAAAAAGAAAAAATAAATGTTAAAATAAATTCTACAGCTTAAAATGGTACAATCATTCTTTAAAAAATCTTTATAATATCTGATTTTCTCTGTTTATAAATGAAAAAAAATCCCTTAAAAAACTAACTGCTTGTATGTGCCCAATTTCTAGAGACGACAACAATCAGGGATGTCACAGAATCCGATAGCTGACGGAATCGGAATTAAAACCGATCGAAATTTCATATAAAATTTATAAATTTTGTTGTTTTTGGTTTTGAATCGGAACTATTATCGGTTCTTAATTGCACAGAACCCAATTTTATCCGGTTGTCTATGAGATATATATGAAAATTCAGTCGACTTAAATTCGAATTCCGACAGCTATCGGATTCTGTGACACCCCTGAATGCCCAAAGAGGCATCGTGGTGGATTGCCTGGTATGCCGTGTGGTTGTTGTTGCCTTTGGTGAATTGCCTATTAGCTTTGTTGAATTGCCTATTAGCTCGTTTCTCATACTGTAATACTTGGTTTTTCGAACGTAAAAGAATAAGAATGAGAAAAAAAGGGTAGCGAAGTTTCCACTCCAATAAAAATCTAGAAAAAGCTAAAGAAGCCAGATAAAAAGATTAAAATACAGTCGAATTTGCATTGAGAGCGGACTTGCCACTTAACAAAATATCTAGAAAAGGCCAAAAGAGCCAAATAAAGGTAAGAAAAGTTATTCAAGTTTACTCTTACTACGTTTATACGTATGCCTTATTCGCGAATAAGAATATTGCGAATAGCGAACTGTACCGTATAAACGGTCTTATTCACGAATAGCTAATTCACGAAAGTTATTCGTGAATAGTGAGACTATTCGCGATAAACATGAGAGGTGATGCCACATTTTTCGCTGATTTCTCTCTTTTTGAGCATCAGGCAGCGCTTTTTTAAATTTGAGTTCAAAAATCTAACAAATAAGATGGAGAACGGAAAGGAAAACAACCGCTGTACATATATAGATATTACTTAAATCAGAGTGGCAAGTTTTGACTTTTGCAAAACTAATTGGTAAAAGCGTTCGTGATGCTATGAAGTCATATGTTTTTAATGTGTGCTACCATTTCATTTCATTTTGGAAGTCAGGTAGCGCTAAGACCAACTAATGTGGGTTGCCGTATAAACGGTGACTTCTCTATTCATGAATAAGGTTTAACGTATAAACGCAGTATTTGAGAGAAAAATGGTCATTTTCCACAGAATGACGGCTGCCAGCACAGACCTCTCAAGTAAGAAAGCGGTTTACGAACGTAAACAGAATACGTCGAAGACGATATTTCCAAAGCATTATGTTTGATATGCGGAAAAATATTACGTTCCAAGAAGTACAATTATAATAAAACTTAATTGCATGCTTCACGTATAGGAATTAAGGCGTTGCAATGTTATAACGGGTGTTTAAAAGTTAGTGTGAATTGCTATCATGATTTTTTTTAAGTCTTTCATTTCATTCATTGCATATTTCAAAAACAAAACCACTATTAGAGCTAGAAACTAAAGAGCTGCACGAATAAGCTTGAAACGTATTTCAAAACATTCCATTTTTTTGAAGCATTCGTTTCATTCGTTTTGTTTTAACTAAATCAAACGAAACAAGAAAAACATTTTGAGAGTCCCCACATAATCAACACCTTTCAAAATCAACACATTAGAGATACGAATAAAGAAAAATTAAAAAATTTTCAAATCAAAAACAGAAATATTTTATTTTTGAAATCAAAATCCAAATCTTTTTGCTGTCGATTTCAAAACATTAGGGGTATTCACAAGGAAGGTGGAATTTCGTCGCAAAAAGTCGATGTCTGAATATTTCCGATGAATTTCCGATTTTAACAAGCAGTCGTTATTTGTTGTTTTTGTTTTGCTTACAAATAAAATTTCCGACAGTGTAGACTTTTTGCGACACTCCCGAGCGTGTTACTTTTCGCGTTGTAATTTTGCAACATAAAATGGTGCTGCCAACATTTTTTAAGAGCTTAAAAGCCTCTTTTCCCACTTTATTGGTTTATATTGATTAAGTAAGTAATAGTCATGTAAAGTTTTTATTATTGTATAAATAAATATTTTCAAAATAAATAAACGCTTTCTTCACTGGGTTGCTCACAAAGAAACTTTTTACGATGTTGCAATTATGCGATTTTCCGATTTTCCGACGTTTAAAATATCCCTTGTGAATACCCTTATTGTCTTCGAGCGCTTCGGAATTCACTGAGGACGAAGAGGATGTAGAAGTCTTCATTCTCTAAACTCTCCTATATTTCTCCAGTGTTATGAATAGAGCGTGTATTTTTAAGCATTTATAAATTTGAAGCATACTTTGTGGGCGGGATTTTTTTTTCTTATCACCATTTTGGAAATAAGTAGCGAATTTGAACTTCAAGGGGATTTCCTAGTATTGAAAAAGTCTTAAATAGGCTAAAAATCGATTTGAATCTTAACTTTATGTAAATTGAACAATTTTTTTGCCCCAGAAAGTACGCTTCAATTTTATAAATGCTTAAAAATACACGCTCTAGTTATGAACGAGATGGTTAACACAAAGGATGTGGTAGAAATTTTTGACTTTGAGACAAAAATTTTTTTTGTGTTAATTTTTTATGTCGATCAGTTTTACTCTTCACTATTCTTACCTGTGTTAAAATGCAAGCGCATTATTACTTCTTGCTGTATTCGAATGCAAAAACATTATTTGACTAATTGTTAAGTCATTCGAACAAATATGCATCCTCCGATCGGAAATTAAATTTCGAGCAATTGAGAACACTCTTTCAGAAGGAGCACTGCTTGACGGGGCTGCCAATACTTTGCAACTGACTTTGTACAGCAATGGGAATTCTTTTTTGTGCAAGTCCCACCAATGTAAAACATTGAATTCGTCATGTAAAGCAACATTTAGGGAACTGTACATTCGAATCTCATCAGTAGAGCTTGTCAAAAATGTTAAAATGTTAAAACAACAATTTTCAACAATTTTTGGTAGATTTTTGAAATAACAACAATTTTAGCGATTTTTGAATTTTTAACATTTTGCCTCATGTTCGTTCTAAGTTTTTTTTTTTTTTTAATTTCATGCCATTTCTGTTCCCAATATATTGTGTCGAAATTTCAGACGGAACGTGTTTCAGCTCGAAACACTGGATTCGCCATATAAATTTTGACATCCGAAACACTTCGAAACTACGTGTTCAGATCGAAACAAGTAGCGAAACAAGTAAAAATTGCTATCACCTCTAATTTTTTCGATGGTTATCGGGAAAAGAAGTAAAGAGCAAAAGAAAAATTTCTATACATGCGATCTAAATTCATTCATATTCTGACATTTACTCACACTTCTATTCCATTTTCAAAGTAGGCAAGAAAGACTATTTCAAAGCAGGTTGAAAAAAAGAAGAAGAAAATGAGAAGAAAACGGAACACGAATGACTTCATCTGAACGAGTAGTGTCGCATTGAGGCCTTTTACACTAGTGAATTGTTGACCGTCAATTCCTATCGATATTCCCTTTTGGAGTTGCATTCGCTTTTACACTTACTCGAAAGAATTGATCGTCAAATTCTTACTTGGTATGCCTTTTATGACATTTTCCTCTTCCACACAGGGGTGATATTTTATAAAATACAAGAAAAATTAGATATATATCTCTTAGAGCCAATTTCACCAAGCATACTTAAGTAAAAATCGTCGTTTAAGCACAGATTTTCATTTTCATCAACCTAAATGGCAAGTCGTACTTAAGTAATCCATATTGGGCACTTAAGTAGAGTTTATGCAACTCTGTGCTGTCGTAATGGAAACAGCTGATTTAAAAAGAAAACTATTTATGTATATGGAAACTTGTTTTATTTATCATGTCGAGCGATGATAGTGATTGCGATTACGAGACAATTATTAAAGTTGTGATAAACCGTCGACCTCGTATAATGAGGGAGCGAAAGAACTTTTTTTTATATATTTCGATGAAGTTGACTTTCGAAACAGATTTCGCGTTTCCAAAAGTGCAGCATGGACAATACTGGAGCTCATACGGCACAAGATAGCACACACAAGCAATAGGTGATTTCATTTTCGTTATTTTCAAACACAAAATGTTTTAACTTGCACTGTCGCAGAAAAATTTCTTCTGAAAAATTTTTAGTGCGGGACTCTATGTCTTATTTATTTATGTTTTAAATCAGCTGATTACGACGGTGTTGCACTAAAAATAAAAGGTGCTGCCGTACTTCCGCGTAACTAAATTTTATATTTGATGAAAAGGTCTGAAACTTAAATGCGTACTTAAGTGCCAATCGGTACTTAAACTTAAATGCCTTTGGTGAAATTGGCTCTTATTTAGGGTTGATAGCAGAAACATAAATACAGCACTAACTTTTTTGTTTTAATGTATTTAATTACACTGTGCAAGTCGAAAATAACAACAAAAATGGGACCAACTGAGTGAATTTCTTAAAAGTATACTGAACTCAGATCCGTCGTCATTTTCACTGGATTAGCTCTAGTTTAGGAGGAATCTGATTTTGAATTTTGCAGGTTCGTCGCTTAAGTCTTCGAAAAATTAAAATGCTTATTTGTCCTCAATTGTTATAAATATCGCTTTAGTGTCTTCAAGAAAGTTGTAGATATTTAAGCGACCAACAAATTTGCTTCAGACACCAACACAGAAAAATGCAGGCCACCGGTGTTTTCGACAAAAATATAACAAAAAACCCCACTTATTCAACTATTTTTATTTTGGGTTGGAATACGTATACGTAATTTTTTTTTAAATAAAAGTTACGTATACGTAAAATAAGTGGGGTTTATTGTTTTATTTTTGTCGAAAACACCGGTGGCCTGCATTTTTCTGTATTGGTGTCTGAAGCAAATTTGTTGGTCGCTAAAATATCTACAACTTTCTTGAAGACACTAAAGCGATATTTATAACAATTGAGGACAAATTAGCATTTTAATTTTTCGAAGACTTAAGCGACGAACCTGCAAAATTCAAAGTCAGATTCCTCCTAAACTAGAGCTAATCCAGAGAAAATGACGATGGACTATTTTCGACGTGCACAGTGTTATTAATGCCAAGGAGTATTTTAAAATTTTTGAATTAATACTAGTCTATTTTAAAGAGATAATTTTTAGTGAGTAGCTGTTAGATTGTTCTGTTGGAAAATATATTCTATATACAATTTGTAGGAGCAATTAATCTAGGCGCTGTTCATATTGTTAAAAGAATAAAGCCCAAACTCCACAAACGACGTTTTAGGCGAAAGAAATGTAGCTGCTTCGATTTAAATACATTTCAATACATTGATTCAATGGAAGCCGCACAAATATTTTCACCTTTGCCCCGTATACCGCAACAACCGTCGGTAATGGAGTTTCACCTAAAATTTTAATATAACAATTTTTCCAACATTTTTCGTCATTTTTTCTTAACATTTTAACAACAATTTTCAGGTTTTCATTTAACACTTTTGACAAGCTCTACTCATCAGATACTCTATCGGTCGATTGAAATGTATTTGTCTGGCAAACGAAATCTTCCAAAGCTTCCGAATTTATTGATGATTTTACGTTTTGTGGTGTTTTTGGCTGTCTAGACTACAAAAATCGTCATCGTAAATTTTCATTTGGCGCTTACATTCATTTTGTATTTCTTTTTTCCTGTCTTCACTAAAATAAATCAGTTTTTTGGCTGGAGGATTCAAAAAGAGTCAAATTTTGTGGAAAACCGTCAAATTTTTCTCAACAACCGTTTGGATGTGCATTAGTGATGCCACGAATAGTGGATTTGGCCGAATACCGAATACCGAATATTCGGTCAACCTCTCGGCCGAATAACGAATATTCGGCAACCGAATATTCGGCACGTAGCAAAGACAGCTTGAGCCTACTCGCGACTAGCTGGAGTCAAGGCAAAAACTGCCGCTGAAAAATTTGCCCACTGTTTATAATGTTTTCGAAGAAAATTTAGAAGAAGCTAGCGTACATTTAATATTTCTAAAGAATAAAAAGCAAATCTGCTGTATTTTTAGATCTCGTTAATTAAATTTTTTTACGTTATTGTGAGAAAAACTTAATAGTGGTATTCAAGCAACAGTGCAATCTCAGTGTGCAATATTTGCACTTGTCAAATTGCGTACAAAAAAAGCAGTGCAAATATTGCACACTGCGATTTGCACTGTTGCTTGAATACCACTAATTTGTAGTTACTGCTGATTTTTTTAATAAGTTATTTCTACTATTCGGTATTCGGCCGAATATTTTAACTATTCGGCCGAATACCGAATACTGAAAAATGACGCCGAATAGGCCGAATACCGAATAGTGGCCGAATATTCGTGGCATCACTAATGTGCATATTTAAAGTCTCTTTAAATTATTGAATTACAAATGAATCATTACTTTTCGGAACCCTTTATTTTCAAAAGATGTGCATGAGCAAATGCAATATGCATGGTTGGATATTTTTCGGCTTCCAAGCAACTTAGAGGCTTTCTCAAATTGTTGAAGAACTTCAACCAATGCGTTAACGACTTGCAGGTTTATACCATCAATCCGATTTAATTCTCCCTTTTCATGCAAAATCTTTATGATTTCGGACCAATTCTTCTCTATCGATTCTAACAAATAAAATATGGTATTCCATCTTGTGGGCGAAAAGCTTTTCAGCGTTTTTTCAAGATATTATTCGCCCCTGACTTTTTGAAATACCTCACATGCTTCGTACACAGTTGACAAAGTTCAGCTATTTCCAATGCATCATTGCTCAACTTTTCAACCGTATTGTGTAATAGGTGGCTTGCACAGTGTATGCTATCACAGTCTCGAAATGCTGCAACCATGTTTTATCCTCTGTCGGTAACCATTATAACTTTGTCATTTAAGGTACAGTCATACTCGGACAACAAATCGTTTACGATAGACCGTATTTTTGTGTATAAAATGAATACAAAAAAAAACCTATATATATCTCTATCGACGGTATTTATGTATGTATGTATGTTTACTCACGCGTACACTTTTAACCTTCCATTGATTTAAATCCAAGCAAACGAGAAAATAATTTTCTTTCTTTAACAAAATGAATTGACTTGTAAGGTTTTTCAAATTTTCATTAAAAATTAATTACTTAGAACTCCAGGAAATAAGCATTGCTATGATGTAGTTGAAGAGTCCTACTATAACTAACCTCTACATAAGTTATGTAAGAAATTTGTGGTATTTAAATTTTGTAATTAACAATTAATAATAAATAAATAAATAAAAATGAATTGTGATGGACAAAAAAGACTTTCGGGAATAATTATCTGTCCAAAAGTCAGTCGTCAAGCCAAAACCTGAATCTTTAATGGAAACAATCTCATCTTTGAGCTCATCGAAATGTTTTGCATACAGAACCTCAATATTCCGCGAAATTGTTGTTGGGTGTGGTAAAAGGCTTTCAACGTCGACGTTGGGTCCATACTTCGCACCAATTTGTATGAGGAACTCGCTTAATTTTTTAAAGCCTGAATCAGATGAAATCTTGAATGGCCTGCAGTTCTCTACACTCCACTTAGTAAAGATACTCACGGCCGTTTTCTTACTATTTTCATCAACTACAGTCTTTGTTACCACGGATTTAGTCTATAAGTACATCTATGTTTCACTAAATTCGAAGTGGATTTCTCATTATATTTATAAACGCTGAAACATTTTCTACACGCGACAATTTACGAAATTTCTTGTCCACTTTCGTCAGAAACTTTTCCGAAAATTTCCCACACCTTACTTCGACCTCGTTTATTAATTATTTTGAACTTAGCGTTAAAAATGTTCTCTTTGATCGTTGAGTGCTTCAAAACACAGACGGTATTATTCGAGATTTCAGTGCTAAGGTAATCATTGTTTGTTGCCTATTTTGTAAATAAATAATTTCTGTACATAACTGTCGAGTTGGCAGAAAATTGTTTCTCCACAAATTCAAAAGTAAAATAAAAACAAAGGATAAATCGATAACTCACATCATGACAATCCATTTCTTTTCAATAATTTCACCCACCAATTCAACAAAAAGTTAGTTCGCATAATACATGTTCTCTTCAAGAAATGCTTATATTTTCCTTTTGGTTTGACAAATGGCCAGCCCACTTGCAAGACAGCTGACACGCAATGAGGGTATCTGTGAGAATAACGAGATTTTTAGTGTTTTATACTCGCAATTTAAATCGCTAAAAATATCGAAAACAAGTTGAGTTGTGTCATAGCACACCAGATAAGAACGAAGTTCATTATGGTATTTATAAATGTTAGTAAATATAATTCGCAGCAAGGTTTTTCGCAAAACTCAATTGTTTTATTAATCGAAAAATATATGTATACAAAAACGGCTATTTGTTGTTTTCAACTGTTTTTCACAAGCGAAAATGCGATACAGTATATTCTGCTTAGCTGCATTCTATTATTTTCCAGACAATTTTATGCACTTACGCGAAAAACGCACCTACCCGAAATTTTTTGCTGTATTTTTGAGTAACATATCAGAATGTCTTTAACAACACTTGAATTCTTAAAAGAACGCCGTCCAAATATTAATTTTATTAACAAAAAACATATTTAACTTTTGTAATAAAAGGAAAATTCTTTCATAACTGACTAGAAATAAAAAAATGCAGTAAAATTTTTTTTTTTTTTTTAACTTTTAATTTATTTATTGTATCACTCATTTTACATGAGTCCATCAATAAGGAGGAAAATCTTAAGTCTAGTTTGGAATTACATAATTACATGATATGTAGCATTATTATAATTAATATGCATATAAATGTAATTAATATTTGCATGAGAGCCTCAGATAAGGAAACCTGGGCGTAAAACGACCAATTCACTGTCAGATCGCTGAACGAACCCTTCAACTGTGCTAGTGAAAACTAAAGTCTATGTGCACACGGACTCTACCTTTCACCGACACATGTGACTAATTCGATCAAAGATCCGACCGTGAAATGGCCTGTTGAGTCTGAATAGACTTGGAGATTTTGCGTATTATTTTACCGGAAGAGAGCAAAGAAGCACAAACGTAGTTAGGAATCGCGTTCGTGCAATGGAATGCTTGAGTATTATTTTACCGAGGTGCAAGGAAGCACAAGCGTAGTGCAAGTAAGCACAAACGTAGTTAGGAATCGCGTTCGTGCAATGGAATGCTTGAGTATTATTTTACCGAGGTGCAAGGAAGCACAAGCGCAATCAGGAACCGCGGTCGTGCAGTGGAATGCAATATGTTTTAGTAAGTGGAATTCTAAGGATCGAATTGGATAGTCGGTCGGTCCTTTCTTTTTAATCGCAAAAGAGAGGACGTAGTTGCGAGTTCTCTGGCGAGGAGATTTACATGAGATTGCAATTTTTGGCAATATTTTTTCTTGATCTTCATAAATGCTGATTTAACCGTCTCTACCTTTAGATCTCTATGGATGTGTTCATTTTTAATGAACTATGGAGCTCCTGTAATTGATCTTAGGATTTTGGACTGAGCTCTTTGCAGAATATCTATATTTGAAGCGCTTGCGTTTCCGTAGAGTTGTAAACCGTACGTCCATACCGGTTTTATAACTTGATTATATAACAGGATTTTATAATCAAGTTTTAGGGGGGAACGACTATTCATTAGCCAGTGCAAGCTAATTGCTTTAAGTTTCATCTGAGTCCGCTTCGCTTTGATATGTTTGCGCCAGATCAGCCTTCTATCTAAATGAACTCCGAGGTATGTTATTTCTTCAACTTGAGGGGTTCGAATGTTATTTAGGAATGCGTCAGGAGAGACCCCTCTATTAAGTGTGAATATAATGTGACGAGATTTTTGTTCGTTAACTTTAATACGCCAACGGGATAACCAGTTTTGGATATTATTTAAATGCGCTTGGAGCTCGTTGGTTGCCACCACCACGTTTTTGTGTCTACTTAGAAATGCTGTATCATCAGCAAACGTCGATGTGAAAATTTGACCACTAATAGGAATGTCAGCTGTAAATAAAAGGTATAAAAAAGGATCGGCAACGCTCCCTTGCGGAACTCCGGCATTAGTTACAAAGTCTTTTGTTATAAATGAATTTTATTTTACTTGGAATTTTCTATTACTCAGATAAGAATTTCAGACTGCATGGACATTTTTAGGGAGTAATTGCCTGATTTTAAATTTCAGCCCATCATGCCAAACTTTGTCGAATGCTTGTTGAATATCTAAAAATACCGCTGAGCAGTATTCTTTTTTTTCGCATGCGATTCTTATTTCGTTTGTAATTTGATTAACTTGCTCGATTGTACCGCGTTTTTCCCTAAATCCAAACTGATGAGAGGGAATAATGTTTTGTTCAAGTAAGAATGACGACAATTTCGGAATAAGTAGTTTTTCAAATAGTTTCGAGAGACAAGGAAGAAGACTAATCGGCCTGTAGGATGAGGCTTGAGAAGGATCTTTACCTGGTTTCCGTACCATAATTATGACCGATCTCTTCCAGTCATGTGGAAAATGACCATACTTTATTATTGCATTAAAAAGGTTTGTTATAAACACCACTGCAATAAGTGGTAAGTTTTTCAACATTTTCGGAGTAATCAAATCATACCCTGGAGCTTTTTTGCAGACTAATTTATTCTTGATGACGTCAATGATTTCACTGGGAGTTATTTCGTAGTGTAAATGTTGAGTGTTTTCAGAACTTTGTGTAACAGGGTGAACAAAGCTACCTGGATTTGGTTGAAATACCTTACTAAGGTGCAAAGCAAACACGTTAGCCTTCTCTTCGTCGTTACGCGCCCACCCACCGTTAGGAACTCTAATAGGGAATTCACTTTCGACCGGAGTCTTCACCCCACGTATTGATTGCCATAAGCATTTTTGATTTTTCCCTTTTGGAGTAAGGTTTTGCACAAATTTATGTTGTTCTAATCGTTTCTCCCTCGAAAGAGCTGCTTTGAGCTTATTTTCCGCTTCTTTCAATCTACATTTAGCTGCTGGTGATCGGGTTTGTTGCCATTCCCTCCTGCACCTTCTTTTACAGGCCACCAGATTTTCTATTTCAGTATTTGAAAAGGACACCTTTTCCGTTTTAATGTACTTAGGCGTAGAGTTCTCTGCTGCTGAAGTCAACATAGAAGTAAGAACTGTCACGGCGTCATCAATATGCTCGTTACTTTCGATTTTGTAATTGGTGTGTATATGTGAGCTTATATACTTTTTGTATTTAAGCCAATTGGTATTGAAATTTGTTAATCTGTGAGGAATATCTACTTGTTTTGGTCTTTCGTTCAATAGGAATAACACTGGAGAGTGATCTGAAGACAGATCAAACGTTGTATATGTTGATATGGATTCTCTTTTAATCCCTTTTATAATGCCAAAATCTATAAGATCTGGTAATTTATTTGGGTCCGCTGGCCAATAAGTAGGTTTCCTAGGAGAAACAAAGTCGAGACTGTTATTTTTATTCATAATTGCCCTATATAGTTGAGCACCTTTAGGATTACAAAGACGGGAACCCCAGAGGGTGTGTTTTGCATTATAATCTCCAGCTGCGATGAATTTATCACCGAGGGTTTTGAAGAAATCTATATACATTTTTTCTGAAATAGTGTGACGCGGTGGGCAGTATACCGCCGAGACTGACATGCTTTTGCTTTTAGCCCAAATACTTATTGTTGTTGCTTGTATAAAAGTAGTTGCATACGATTCCATTAGGAAGTGCCTAATTCTCTTACGGATAAGAATGCCTGTACCACCGTGTGCTTTACCATCTGGATGATTGGGTTTGTAAAATATATATCCAGGAATTGCGAAGAAGCATTTATTAGTTAAGTGAGTTTCTGAGAGAAGCAATACATCAACGGATTCACGAATTAAAAAATTTTGGATTTCTAGCTTATGCCGGCTTAAGCCGTTTGAATTCCATGCACACGTTTTTAAACTGCTCATATTTTCGAAAGAAGAGCTGTCATTAACTTAGTCTGCATTTCCACAACTGTGTCGACTGATTTTTGCATCGCCTGCATAAAGTTAGAAATACTTTGAGTAAGAGTTGATATCATTAATTCAAGATTGCTATTTGAGTTGGAAGATGTGAACTGATTTGATGGAATGCCTGCCTTCAATGCATTTGCATAGGAAACACCTAGAGTAAAAGCAACACTAGCTATGTTCGAGGATGGCGCGGTTAAAGGAACAAATGTATTTTTAACTGGATTTCGAGACATTTGCTTTCGGATATCAAGACGCTGCTTAAGATTTTTGTAAACTATACAGCCTCGGTAATTTGCAGTATGATTACCTTGGCAGTTGCTACATTTTACTAAGTTGCGGTCGTTTTGCGATTTTTTACTACACACGGAACTGTGATGAAGTTCACCACATATTACACACACTGAACGCAGAGTGCAGTAAGTTTTGGTATGGCCAAACTCTTGGCAATTATGGCATTGTACTGGCCCATTTCGTTTGTGAGGCTCTTCCACGGTAATTTTACGATGCAATAAGTACATCAAGTTATAAATGGGATGGCTTTCATTTTTTTTAAGCTTTAAGTTGTCTGGAAGAAGGTCAACTCTAAACATTGGCTGCGGTATTTTTTCTTTGTTTATTATATTTATTACTGCTCTAGCAGGAAAGCCCTGTTCGCCGAGAGCATTTTTTATATCGCTTGGATCAACGTCTCCTTCAATACCTTTAATCACGACTGAAATACCTTTGCTACTTTTAAGCTGGTATGTATAGAAATTCTTTTTTCCCTTTTCAAATTGATTAACAACTTTGCGATAGCTAGCCTCAGAATCAGTTTGGATTTTAGTTTCGTGAATGTATCCTCTAGTTAAGGGAACAACATGGAAGTTGCTATTGTTTAGGAGGCTTGCTAAACTGGCCACTAGTGCATTGGAGCTACGCTCCCGCAAATAAATTGGAGGCGGTTTTAATTCTTTACTTGGCTCATTTTTAGATGATTTATCATTTAGATTTTCTGATAAAAGAGCAAAGCGGTTACCCGATAGAGTACTAGGCGGAGTGGATACGGTTTCGGTTTTATTAAGTTTAGCTCTGCTGGCATTGTTTGCAGTTGGGCTTCTTTTTCTTTTAATTATATTGACGTAGCGATGCATGCCAATAAATACCGCTTGCTGTTCGCTTTGTTTTTTTACAATATTGTTCGACTTAATAACCGCATTACCTGAGTTCATTGCGTTTTTTGTTATTGTAGCGGTTGAAATAGGAGATGCTGTGGCCTCAGCTTGATATAATTTACTTGAGATGTTTTTCTCTGTTGAATTCGGATTTATTGCACTGGTGGAGTTGGAGCGTTGCCTTTGGAACTGGCTTCTCAGCATTGAAAACTGGCTGATCGATTCGGACTGGACGGAAGTTTCGTTTTCGTGAAGAAACTGCTTGCTGGGTAGTTGCACAACTTTTGGAACTTGATCTTCATCATCTTCGACAACTACCATACCATGGTTTGTGTCGACGCTACTAGAGCATTTAGCAGAGCTTTTCGAAGAGCTTTTTGGTGAATGGCCAATTGGCATCAGCTGACAGCTGAGTCAGGTGCGGCAAGCAGCTTTCTTTCTATAAAAGTGTTTTTGTATCAAATAGGAATGACTTGGAATATGAAATACTTATCTTAGAGGAAATTTCTTATTTGAACTCTTCAGCTCACTGCCCACAAGTAGGTAACTGGCTGGATAACACCACTCAGCCACTCGTGAGGAAAAAACGACCTAGCGCGTAGGTTTTCTGTATAGTCGATTACTTGTAAATTTGAATTTTAAAACTTTGAATTTGTGCGCTTGAAAAACACAGCTGAACGCGGCGAAGTGTTGCCAGCTAATCGTAACTGACTAGAAATAAAAAAAATGCAGTAAAATGAAATGAAAAAAAAAAATTGAGGTTTATCGTCTTCAACCTAGCTTAAACTTTTTGATGGTTTAAACTTTCAAATGATAGTCGCTATGAGAGCTTAAACCAGGTTTATTAATTTTGTATCACCATTTCTGAAAAATTCTAATAAAGCAAAGGCATTTTAGGTCGATAGGAAAGCGTTTGAAATTCAAAAGATAAATTTTCAACAGGGCTGTTAAAGGAACATTTTACCATGAAATTTTTTTTCAAAAACTAAAAACAGGATACTGTTAAAGCGAATGTGCACCTAAGTTGAATGCAGCTAAAAGAGAAATTTTCATACAAACACTGACAAAAATGCTGTCGTAGAATATTTTTGTGCAGGTATGTAACTTACATGGGCGCTAAAGGGCCTTACGCTCTAAAGCTGCAAGTAAATTTCCAATACCAAACACATGTGGAACCAAGTAAGAAAGCGTCCCAGCGTCCCTACATTATCGGCGCACTATGGTACGAAAAATCTCCATTTGTAGGCGTGGCATTGGGCGGGCTGCATAACTTTTTTTTCCTTCACCTATCGTTCAACTATGTTGCGAATTTGAAGCTTCTACGCCTTTTACTTCATAAGTTACGATAAACCCTTATTTGTGTGCGTGGCTCGAAGAGAACGGCGTCCATTTTTTCCCAGGACATGTGCCTTTTCGTAGTTTACCAGTACACCAAATATCAATGAAATGTGTTGAGTGGTTCGCAAGTTACAAGCATTTTACTGAAAACACATTAAATTCATTTGTGGGCGTGGCAGTGCGCAGATGTCTTCCATTTTTAGTTAGGATCATACTCGGACCCAGATATACCTGTGTGCCACATTTCGTTTTGATTGGTCTAGCCGTTACGGAGGAGATCCGGACACGGACAGACGGACATGACTAAATCGATTCAATTTTTGATCCTGATCAAGAATATATATATATATATATATGTCTATATCTACGGAGCGTTATTCTGGCTGTTACAAGATACCGTAATATACCCTGCTTACGCTGGGTATAAAAACAAATAAGTACTTTGACTTACTTTCGCTACTTGAACGCATACGCTTATTACAAGTAATCGGACTCACAGGATTACATTTAAGTCACACATTTCCTATATTTCTGTCGACCTGTCATCGAAATTTCAACTCTGATTTCCTTTCTTCAAAGTGGTGAGCTCGTTACTTCCTTTCAATTTACTTTAACAGCGTTGAGCCGTCAAGGTGCTAAGTTAGATAAGCAGAATATACTGTAACTGAAAAAGCATACGTGTAAAAAGTTTTCCATCGCAAATGAGATAGTCTCGAAAATGCGAATTTTCATACATAAAGATATTTTAAAGTATCGATATTTTTCACACCGATATTACATCCGCAGCCCCGGAGTACAGACGATGATTTTAAATATGTTTTAATTATTTCGAATTGACGTATGCTTTGATAGCGCAAAAAAATTATTAGCTACCTCAAATGCCCTTATATATTTGCAAAAACCTACTAATCGGAGTTATTCTGAAAACGTTCAGTCTGGCAGCTCCACATATTGTTTTGTTTTGTTTGAATGCATTTATGCTTGTATGTGTCTGTATAGATTCTGAATTTAATAATTAATTGTTTTTTCGGGAGTTCGTCGGAAATAAGTGTTGCCTAAAAAAGTATAATATCTCGGCCGCATCAAGAAGTCATTTTACGTAAATATATGTATATTTCTTTCTTTTTGCAAAGGTTATTGTTCGTTCTTCGCCGCCGCATGGTAGCCGCGCCTTCATGACGTGGCGAATTAACTATCCTCTTTTCGTTTTTCTTCTCTGCTCGAAGTCCGAGTTCGAGCGAGGATGCTCTTTTCGCGCGATACCTTTAAGACTCGTGACACAGACCTCGCCGATGTAACACGCGATCCAAAGCACTCGCAAAAATAATCTCGTCGATGAAACTCGTGCGCGCAACATCATCCGCCCGATCAATAATACAACAAAAAATATAAAAATCAAAGTGAACTACAACAAAAAATATAAAAATCAAAGTGAACTACAACAAAAAATATATAAAATCAAAAGGTGAACTACAACAAAAAATATATAAAATCAAAAATTGAATTGAAACAAAACAAAACCAAAAACACAAAAAAAAAACAAAAAAAATAAACAAAAAAAAAGGATAAGTGGCAACCAATTCAACATACCGTTGCAAAATATAAAAAAAATCAAACGCGTCGCGCAAACCGACAACTCGATCAACGTACCCGGCACCCCCCAGGGTCATCAACAGAGTATCAGGTACGTCTCTCTCATTTGTTGCCCCTAACCTTGACATTTGGCGATCCTGCCAGGAGCCTGGAATAGGTTCTGGTGGACCATAATAGTTAGAAAGGGTCGAAAAAGTCCGGCACGTGCACGTCGCCTTTGACCTCTGTTTGCCCTAGTGCAAATTCAAGGGCACGACAAGATCAAAGCGCGTGTCACGCATTACAACGTAACGGCGGGACAAACTCTTTCCTCCTCGACATCAATCATCTGTCTCAGTCGCACACCCGTGTGTCGTTTGGTGGTGGTTTTTGTGCACAGCCGATAGTGCAAAACAACAAACACATAGCAGCATTTGGTTTTCTCGTTCCCCTTTGAGGACGAGTTGCAGTTTTTTCTCTTTTCTTTTGTTGCTTTTGGTTTCTGGACACGCAGCAAAACCGTGTCTCGACTTTGGTTTTTTCATCGAAATTTCATACGAATTCAAGGCCAGCAGACAGCGAGCCATAAACGTATAGGGCATACGTGCATTGTGTTGCGTAGGTCAGTTCTAACGCTGTGCGTTGCATCGAACTTCGAACATAGAAGTTGATCGCGTATTGCCTGTTCGAGCGAACGTGGGTGAACTCAATTAGAACACACGGCCTCATACATACGATCCGTCGCTCTGCCTGCGCTCTGCCTGCACGCTGTTTTTGATTTACGTGCATCACATCGACTTTGCGAATTGGTTAAAAAACTTGAATTTCTAACAAATTAATTGAATTTGACCTATATTTTCTTACTGGAATTTCTTAAATAATTTGGAATTTTTTAACATTGGATTCGGAGTACCAGGAGTCTTGTGGAGGTGCTGCGAAGCGCAGGAATCATCGAGGATTCGCTGCCACGGTTGCATATATTTTCTCCAGTTTGTTTATTTCTTTATCACGGCTGACTTGAAGGTGCTCAGACGACATCGATCATCACCGTGCCCTACGACCGGTCTCTTCCGCACCCGACAAAGCCTAGTATCTCCAGATTGCCATCGATAATTTTGCGTTTGGTAAAATTAAATTCAAGCGTGGGTATATTCGTTAATTTTACTGAAATATCATTAAAAATTTTTTCGTTTTTTCACTCCGGAATCGCGTTGCTTGAGCTCTGTGTTAACGTTTCATCTTCGCTTCCAAAATGGCTTTTAATCTACAATTCAATGATGCGGTGGAGCAGCTTAAGAGCTACTGCGATGTGATTATGCGCTCCAATCCCTTGAATCAAACCGAGTCGCTCATCGAAGTTAAAATTGAGGAAACTGACTCTTGTTGGCAACGTGTTCAAGAGACTTACAGCCGCGCTCTCGCACATGACGAATGGACTGCTGAGGTTGCCGCCAGAGCTCTATTTACTTATAATGAATGTCGCGATCTCCATGTTACTGCTCGAGCGCAGCTGAAGGATATGTTACGGATGCATTCCCACGCACATCAACCATTATCCAGCTCACGGGCGCCTCTCCAATATGCTGAGATGCCGCCAGAAGATAATTTTATTCGAGTGCCCCCTTGTGACGTCGCGAATTTTTCCGGAGGGTACAATGAGTGGCCAGCGTTTCGTGATATGTTCACAGCCTTATACATCAACAATCCAAGGTTGCCACCCGTAAAAAAGCTCTACTATCTGCATTACAAAACGACAGGCGCCGCAGCTGCGATTGTTAAAGGATATCCATTATGCGGCTCGAATTTTATACATGCCTGGGAGGCTCTCAAAACGCGCTACGAGAACAAGCGCTTTTTAATCGATCATCAATTAAAAACCTTTTTCGATCTGCCGCCTATTGAAAACGAAACCAGCGAGGGAATTTTGAAAATACAAACGACGGTCAACGGTTGTATCACCCTGATGAAAAGTCAAGGAGTTGCCGATTTTTTTGATGCCATGCTCGTTCATTTTTGCTCCAGCCGCCTGCCAGCCTCTACGATCACACATTGGGAGCAGTCGCTTTCATCGCATCGAGAGCTGCCGACTTGGAGACAGATGAACGAATTTCTCAGCAACCGCTATGAGGTCGTCGAACGCCTTTCGAGCTTCACGAAGGTAAAAGCGCCGTTTCTATCAGCAAACCAGCCAACTTCATCGACCTACGCGTTCCACACTCACGATCAGACTCCAGGGTCGTGCCCCTTGTGCAACGGAAACCATCCCTTACGCCAATGCGCCCAATTTTTGAAGATGCCAGTCGCGAAGCGATTTAAAATTGTTACGAAATCGAAGCGCTGCCTCAACTGTCTCGCCTCCAATCACCAACGGTCCAAATGCCCCAGTCCACACAACTGTGCGAAGTGCCAACAACGACATCACACTTTGTTGCATGTTTCGAGCGCGGCTGCAACACCGGACAACAAAGTCTCTACCCTCCCCATTGACATCTCCCCGGAGATGGGCCCGTTTCCGACGAGCCAACCGCCGCATTTTCGTGCGCAACCAGAGGCTTCGAGCTCCGTGAGCATCCCCTCCCCGTCACAGGCACACGCACACGTCTCCATCAGCCAGACTCAGGCGCTTTTGCCAACGGTTCGGGCGCTTTTAGATCAAGGTTCGCAGAGGAAATTTCTTACTGCTCGACTGCAGCTGCATTTGAATTTGCCAATGACTCATAAAATCTGCAACGCCTCTGGCATGGGTGGCCAATGCACCCAAATCGCGAAAAAGAAATGCACCATCACGCTCGACTCGCCTCGTTCTTCGTTCAAGGAAGAAATCGACGCCGTGGTGTTGCCGAAATTGACCAATTGGCTTCCGGCCAAAAGGGTCTCCAATTTGGATCCCCACGAGATCTCATCGTTGGAGCTCGCCGATCCCCGGTTTATGAATCCAGCCCGCATCGATATGGTCATCGGGTCTGATATCATGCCGAAATTACTGCGGCCGCCGTCAAGATGAATGTCGGAGGAAGCCTTATTGCCCAAAATTCAATATTCGGATGGTATTTGAGTGGGCCAATCGCCAGCGAATCCATCGAAGCGTTTACGACGCAAGTCTCCTCCGGAGACCACCAGGAGTCACTTCACGAGTCACTCAAATCATTTCCAGAACAAGAGGAAGTTTCAGCCTCGCCTCTCCCTCTTCCAGAGGACATCTATTGCGAAAAAATATATTCGCAAATCACATCTAGAAATTCGGATGGTAGGCCCGTTGTGCGTCCACCGTTTAAGATCGAATTTTCTAAAGCCGCTCCTTGCTTGGACTCGTCGCGATTTGGAGCGCTGACGCAATACAGGAGCTTGAAGAAAAGGCTCGCACGGCAGCCACTTATGCGCGACACCTTTAATTCAGTGATCAAGCCCGAGAGTACATCCACGAAGATACGAATTGTTTTCAACGCTATCCAAAAGACCTCTTCCTCCTTATCGCTGAACGATGTGCTTTATGTTGGAGCGGTGCTGCAAGCGTATCTGGTCTTTCGTATGATCAGCTGTGCATTCGTCATCCAGCAGTTCGATCCAGGTGGATTTTCGCTATCGAGGTGTCGACGCGAGTTTTCCACCTCACGCCGCTGCTTCTGATCGCAACACTTCCCCCTCCCCCTTTTCATTTATTGTTCACTATCTTCTCAACAATATCGCCTCCGCCTTCTCCTTCCAACGTCGCCACGACCCAAACCAACCGTCTAGCAGACGCGAACTGGATTGAGAAATTATAGTTGCGTAGCGCAAGGCGGGCAGTATGTTCGTTCTTCGCCGCCGCATGGTAGCCGCGCCTTCATGACGTGGCGAATTAACTATCCTCTTTTCGTTTTTCTTCTCTGCTCGAAGTCCGAGTTCGAGCGAGGATGCTTTTTTCGCGCGATACCTTTAAGACTCGTGACACAGACCTCGCCGATGTAACACGCGATCCAAAGCACTCGCAAAAATAATCTCGTCGATGAAACTCGTGCGCGCAACATCATCCGCCCGATCAATAATACAACAAAAAATATAAAAATCAAAGTGAACTACAACAAAAAATATAAAAATCAAAGTGAACTACAACAAAAAATATATAAAATCAAAAGGTGAACTACAACAAAAAATATATAAAATCAAAAATTGAATTGAAACAAAACAAAACCAAAAACAAAAAAAAAAAAAACAAAAAAAAAAAAAAAAAGGATAAGTGGCAACCAATTCAACATACCGTTGCAAAATATAAAAAAAATCAACCGCGTCGCGCAAACCGACAACTCGATCAACGTACCCGGCACCCCCCAGGGTCATCAACAGAGTATCAGGTACGTCTCTCTCATTTGTTGCCCCTAACCTTGACAGATATTATACCCTTTTTTGCGAACTTCAATTTAGGTCACACGGATTTTATAGCGGTATTTAACTTTTTCTCGACTAGGTACCCTGTCACTATCATTTCATAAAGATCTTCGTTCTAAAAAAAACATCAAGTACAGAACAACGCTGATTTTAACATGGCGCCTCGACAGGCAATAATTATTGCTAGCAATCTGTCAACTTGAGCAATATTGCCAATGGAGACCGCTCATTTTGAAAAGATGGCAATATATGGTAAGCAATATTGCTTCGCTGCGATTGCCAACTTTGAGATTGGCAATGAGCTGTCATTTTGCTATTTGACAGCCGAATTTCATTTCTATGAATTTTTCAAAGTGTGTATATCGTCAAAATGGATTGGTGCGTCGCCGATATTTATAAGATAATACATCTTTACCGATAGTTCGAATTTCTTTGGGCTATAAAACCTCATCATATAAATGTACTGATATGAAAAAATAATGCGTGCCTTCAAATGGCGAAGGAAATTAAAAAGGACTACGTTGAAATAAAAAAAAAATAA
>JAIPUU010000385.1:0-26960 GCA_020466095.1 Chlorops oryzae
TGTCAAAAAAACGTATTAAAATATGTACTACTTTTTTGCCGAACTGGGGACTGCATGCAGAAAATTTCTTGAAGAAATATTTCTTAAGCATTTCTTTGGCTTTTTTTATATGGAGTTTTTCATTCTTTGGGGAACTGGGGACCAGCCTTTAGATCAGAGAATAATCTCACTGAGAAATTAAAATGGGAGAAATACAAACGTGTATCTTCAAAACAGCATATTTCGCTTAACATCTTCTTCGTTTAAAATCGCTATTTGGTTAAGGCCGTAAAAACGTGATTCGTTTAACATCGCAATTTGCTTATTGGGGTTCAACATTTGGTTTCATATTTAAAATTGTGTTTGAAAATTTTCCAGTTAACCCCATAGGAACAAAAATCATCTTTTCGAATTATTAATTATGGAAAAATAAGGATAATGATGTCATATTTCCAATAAAACTATTACATAAATAACAATTGTGCCAGGGTTCATCAGACTTCTACTATCTCACTCCCACTTTATGTACTCTTAAACCTCTCTTGCGCGAATTGTGCTACAAAATATCATTTCAGTTAGTACAGAGATTAGTGCGTGCTAGCGCTGATTCCAAGCGCACAGAAAACAGACAGTCAGTTTTCAAATTTTATTCATCCCTTAAAACCCCTTTTTGGGGAAAAATGGATTTGCTCTTAATAGCCCATACTCAGATACTACGTAAGTAAGGTGCCCATTTGAAACACATGCAAAAAAACGAAAATTTACTTCGAAGTAATTTAGCTACTTTTGCATATACTCAGATGATAAGGAATCGAAAAGTAGGGAGTGCACAGGGTTGCATCTGAATTTATGGATTTACTTCGGAAAATTATTGAACGTACTAATTCTTTATGCAAGTAAGTGACAGGGCGGCCGATTTCGTCGCAAAACTACTTGTATTTCATGCTTCCATTTAGTTACAAATTGCATAAAGAGCGCACGGTTTGTTAATCTTTTTTAGAGAGCAATAGCGCCATCTGTGCCTCTTATAACGAAGCTGCAGAAAGATTGCTTACTTTATTTTATTGAGCAAGTATTTACTGCATATCTGAGTATAGGCTATAAAACCAAAAAAGAGTTTGTCGCAACCATGCTATTCTGTTGCTCGAGTTATGACACAAGATCTAAGAGAATTCTGAGAAGAAATACCATCTTGTAGGAATTAAGTACGCGTAGCATTCTGCTACATTTATTTTTGAATAAGTAATTTGAGTCTTGCTTTGAGCATCGATTATTTAAAAAATTCCCTTTTGGTTCAACAGAGCAGAGAAAATCTCTTTTTTCGTTTTACCAAAATGTGTAGTAAAAACTCCCTCAAAAAGAGGAACATTTCTCAACTCGGCAACACTGACTCAGTTTTGATTTCATTTCCCCTTTTACCAAAATCTGTAGTAAAAATTCTCTCAGGAGGAAATTTTCCTCAATTTAGCAGCACTTTCACTCAACTATAAGCGTTTTGATTGGCTGACGTGTTTGAAGTATGCGTTAATTTGAGAAGTTTCCATGTAAACTAAATTATTACTATTTTAATACACAAAATACGTATAGATCATTTTTGATCACTTTTATGAAAAGCAGGTGAAAAGCACTTTTATTTTATGTATGAAGTATGACAACTGACTATTCAGGTAACAAATTATACAGAAAAATTTTGGTAGCAGAACATTTTCAGCAGAACATTTTTTTTTCCAAACCTGTTAAAGCACAAATTTTTTTTTTTGTAAACTCTGAAAGCTTTAAAAGAGCTTAAAAACATGGGTAAAAAAAAATTTAAATTTCGTAGAATGTTTTGCTAAAAAAAAGTGAGCTATTTCAGCTAATAATTTCATATCTAGAAGCTGTAAAAAATATCGCGCAATTGAAAAGACCTAGGTTAATTTGCCCCCTTTTTTGTTCGGTTTATAAAAGAATGCCCCATATTACCTATGTATTTTATAATTTAAACAAGTTTTTTACTCTGTTTACATAGACGTTATGTATATGTTTAATATGAACCAAAATGAAGAGTTGTTATGTTTTGTTTTTTTTTTTGTTATAATAATTCTTTTGAAATAAAAAGTTGTTTATAAGCCCAATTTATAGTTTTAATCTCTTACAATAAGAAAAAAATGATTTTGTTATGGTACTCAATTTAACAAGAAATTCGATTTAACGAGAAGTGCTGGCAACATTGAGCTCGTTAAATCGGAAATCTCCTGTATAAGAAAGATATGAATTTTTTGTTGAATTTGAATTTGTTTCTATGAAAAATAAACTGTCTAAAATTGCTATATTAAATATACGTAACAAAATGTTTGTTTTTTATTTGTAAATAAAAAATTATTTAAAAAATTTTTTTTATTAAATAAGTTTTTTTTTATTTGTAGATTTTTGTCGTTTTTATTTTCTCAAAATCAATTGCTTATCTTCTAATAAAATATATGTATAGTGCATCCTTTCTAAAATATGGATTGAACATTTTAATTTAAAAAAAAATTTATTTCCCCCCCCAACGGATGGCTCTGGATCCGCCCCTGTGTATTTGATATACCTTGAATGTTAATAAAGATTTGTATAGTTTCATTGAAAAATTTTAATCATTTTTTAAAAATGTTAATTTCTTTAAAGCTCTGCACTATAATTGGAGATTTTCTTACCCAAATGTCGAAAAAAATTAATGAAAACTACATTTCTAGAATAGCATCAACGATATTCAACACAGCGAAGAGGCGCTTTTTCTTTTGCATTTTCGCGCGTTTTCACTTGAATATACTTTCTAAATAACTTGCGCATGACCAAAACTGATTTTGTTTTCTCATTAATATATGTTTTAAGTTTACAAGTCCGCAAAACATTCTTCACATTTTTTATTTGCATTGAAAATTTTTATAAGGATAAATATCCTATAAATCTTCAAACTTTGAAGGGGCGTTTTTCAAAAAGTAGGAGTGGCATTCTAATTTTTAATTTTGCTCATTTTTATATGTCTATCAATCTATGTACCGAATTTCAACTCTCTAGGATAAAAACAAGTAAGAAAGCTAAAGTCGGTCAAGCCCGACTTTGAAATACTCAGCGTCCCGAAATTATGAGCGCACTTTGTTTTGCTTCTCTATTTGTGGGCGTGGCAGTGGGAGGGCCACATAAATTATTTCCCTATACCTTTCATTCGCCTTGGTCAACTAACGTTGCGAATTTGAAGCTTCTATGCCTTTTACCTCGGAAGTTACGAAAAATCTTCATTTGTGGGCGTGGCAGTGGGCGGGACACATAAATTTTTTCCTACACCTTTCATTCGCCTTGGTGAACCTATGTGGCGAATTTGAAGCTTCTGCGCCTTTTACTTCGGAAGTTACGAAAAATCTTCATTTGTGGGCGTGCCAGTGGGCGGGACACATAAATTTTTTCCTACACCTTTCATTCGCCTTGGTGAACCTATGTGGCGAATTTGAAGCTTCTACGCCTTTTACTTCGGAAGTTACGAAAAATCTTCATTTGTGGGCGTGGCAGTGGGCGGGCCAAATAAAATTTTTTTCCTACACCTTTCATTCGCCTTGGTGAACCTATGTCACGAATTTGAAGCTTCTACGCCTTTTACTTCACAAGTTACGATAAGCCCTTATTTGTGGGCTTATTTGTGGGCGTGGCTCGAGGAGGACATTTTTTCCAGGATATATACCTTTTCGTAGTTTACCAGTGCACCAAATATCAATGGAATGTATTGAGTGGTTCGCAAGCTACAACCATTTTACTGAAAACACAATAAATTCATTTGTGGGCGTGGCAGTGAGCAGATGTCTCCCATTTTTACTTAGGATCATACTCGGACCCCGATATACATGTGTGCCAAATTTCGACTTCATTGGTTAAGCCGTTTCGGAGGAAATCCGACCACGGACGGACGGACAGACGGACATGTCTAAATCGATTCACTTTTTGATCCTGATCATTTCTATATATATTTTTCTATATCTCCGGAGCTTAATTCTCCCTGTTACAAGATTTGCACAAAACTAATATACCCCGCTTACGCTGGGTATAATTACGGAAGTTAGGATTTCCCGTTATATGGGTGGTGGGGGTGGCAGTGGGCGGAATTCCTTGATTTTTTCAAAATTTTTTAATTAGACCTATAGTAATACTCCTGCCAAATTTTCATTGCCCTGCGATAACTCCTTCTATTTTTTTTCCAAAAAATGTATGGAGACGTGACACTGTGTGCCGCCAGTACAATTAACAAAAATATGCACTTACATTTTTCTAAATATCTCCAAAACTAATTCAGATAAGAAGGAAATCTAAAAATATTTTTGTTTTAATTTTTACACGGAGAAAAATTTTTTCACAAAACTAACGAGAAAATTCTAAATTAGTCAAAAATCAGGGACGTAGCTAGAGAAAGAGTGCTTTTTTAGTGCTTATATTGGCTACAGTGCTATATTGAACAATTATAAGACATTAACCCAAAAAAAATTTTGGGGGCTTAGAGGAAGTTTATAGAGTTGTGGACCAAAAACCCATAAAATTCAAACAATTCATGACGTAAGAGTTTGATGAAAATTTATATAATATATAGAATAAGTGAAAAATTCTAAGAATTTTGGGGCTAAAATTTGTTCAAAAAACTGATTGCAACAACTCCTTTTTGGAGCAGTTTGGAACTAGACCCTTAGTAGATTAGCTGTAGTCAGTTTTTTGAAAAAATTTTAGAACAAGAACTCTATAAACTTCCTCTAACCCTCCGAAATTTATTTTTTTTTTTTGAGGTTAATGTCTTTTAATTGTTCAATATACCATTGTGGCCAATATAAGCACTGATCTGGTGTGTCCGCAGCCAAAAAGCGCTTCCAAAATAATTTTCTGCGAAAGCGCCCACAGGGAAGCCAAAACAAAAAGTTCGACATTTCAAAAAGGTTCTAACCCAGAGTCTTAACTCTACTAAAACCTCACGATGAGTTTCAATCAAGCTTCTGAGGAACTATTGAACTAAGGAGCCAATATGTTGCCTCGCCCACTCACTTGACATTTTGTAAGCTTCTTTTTCGAAAACAAAAATTAGAGCTAAGAAAGACCACTCAATACATACAACTGGAAAGCACTAAGTCCGGTCCTGAACATATTTCTTGTGGTCTATTTTCATTGATTTCATTTGTTACACTCAGATGAGCAAATCGAATGAAAGCTCCCTTTTTTAAATCGACAGGAATTGTTTCAATTTTCTGCACAAAAAATGCAACCGTTTTAGGATGTGGCAAACTGAAACGGTAAGTAAGAACCATCGCATGAAGAGGATCATCTGTAGCAACTTTCATAACTCGCCAATTACCCGCCGACTGGTTACGAATATACCATGTCAATCTTTTTTAAATTATGATTTAATATGCTCCAACAGTGGACATTTTTTGGTCAATAGTCACTTTTTTTCGAGTCAGGGAAAAGTACCTCTTCGAAGGACCCCCTTAGACTACACTTCTATTTCTTATACTTTTTGTTGATACCTACTCTGAGTTCTAAATTTTGCCTGTTCATTCTCCGACTAGCCCAGGTGTTGTCTCTTTTATTCAATTGCTTTCGTTATATGTAACAGTGTGGGGGCTGAAAAGAAAATTTTAATTTTGCGCGATTGGCCGAAGCCTTCAATTTTTATACTCTATATATGTATAATAATATGAATAAATATGTTGACCTTGTGTCCATATTGTACTTATAACACGTGTGGCAAAAAGTTCCGACATCAATGTGCATAGGTGAACTAAAAAGAGTTAAAAATCAATGTAATTGTTTGACTTTTTTCTTTTATCATTTATTTTCATTGCAATAACCTTTTATTTACCGTTAACTAGATTCAGAGGGCCGAGAGCTTTCATGAAACCTATTTAGTCGACTTTTTTAAACGATTTTTTAAATTGGTTTTCCATTGATTTCTCTCTTTTTCTTCTTAGTTATCTTTTTTTTTCTCGTTTTATTTTGAGAACGCGTCCACATGTGGTCTTAAAGTCCAACAATCGCAACCGTCATGGTCAACATACATTCCTTGCCATGTGAACATGTAAAGCAAAAAGCCGAAGAAAACTACGTTCTCTAAGGTAAAGAACATCTGCAACCGGTCTCAGAAATTATAAATAATTATTTCAAAGTTCGATTCTATATTTATGGAGCATTACATCAGTTGTTAAAGCGGTAATTTCAGATAATTATATATGAGAATTATGACTCTCAAATTCAAGTATGTAAAACCGAATCTAATGAAATCCTTTTCACGCCGCGTCCCTAGCGAATTCAAAGTTGGCCCGGCTTATTATAGTCAGCCAGGAAAATTCTCATGATGTCCGGGTGAAATTCGAATTAAAATTTACGACCACGTCACCGATAACATTATGATCTTAGCAAAAATAACGATATTCGAGTAGGCTTGCATTCAGAGCCATCGAGAGAAATTAGGAGCGCCTAATACATAGTAGGGTCCCTCGAAGCAAAAGAAATAAAAAAAAAAACATCATCACCACTTTCTAACCTAGGTTTGGGTCATTTTTAAGGAGCCCCTTCCCGCAACCGAGCAACAAATGTGTGAAAAAATTGTGCAAAGGTTCCTCTCCACAAACCGGGACTGTGACTTACATATGTACATACATGCATATATATGTCAAGAAAATGTATTGCTGAAGTCGACATCATTGAAAATGAAGAAAATAAATATCACCATTCCTCGATGAAATGTCACCGAAATAATAGCGCATGAAACCTTCATCTACAAGTCACAGATGACAGCAATTATAACACCGTCATACAGGAGATATTCACATGCTGGGAAGCACTGCAATGTATCTCCCGATGCATCGAGGAGAAGTAGGTTTAGCATCCAATATTCCCTAATTAAATAAGTTATATCGTGAACTCTCAGGAAACTGGATGATTGCTGAGATAAATCTTAAGATATACATACATTTGAAGGCAAAGACTTCCATAGCTGCGGCAACTTGAGTTAAATCGCTGGCCATGATATCTAGTTCGAGTTTTACATAAAGACTCAATAACTTTAGCTGAGAATAGTGATTGGCAGGCCCGCAGAGAGACGTCAGGCGTTTTCATTCCTTGGGGCCTTGGGACACAAAAGTTGGACAAAAACAAATTGCCAGCACAGCGTTTGCAAATGAGTATCTCTTCGTATCAGGGCTGCTCCCTGAGGCCATACCCCGGGAAATGCAATCGCCCCGTTTCCGACAGAGCTTGCTGAATTCAATATATAATATGTTCGTTGGACTATTCCATATTTACTTCTCGTAGACCCTATATAAGTGGAGAACATAACTATAGGAAGATTCTCGAAACTGTCCTTAATTTTGACGTGCTTCATAGGAAACCATTAGATGTGGCATTAACTTTATGGAAGCACCCGCTTAAGCCGATGCACTGACCATCGGGCGGAACAATTTGAACACAAATTTGCCAACTCAATTTTCGTTCTTTAAGATCGTCAAGCTTGATAAGCACCCACGGACAAATTCCAGTTTTTTTAATTTTTATCTTTTGTCATTTAACGTGACCTCACAAAGGTTTGGACGATATGGTCGGATGAGCAAAATCGTTAAAAAATATATACATATATACATTAAAAAGTAATAATGATTTCGATAGCTTTCGAATTTGCTGTCTTTTTGTAAAGCACTCAGTTAGGTGTATGCATTAGGAGTACTATAGTAAAGCGAAATCTCTACTTGACGGATACCATCTATACATAATATACATGGGTTCTCATGGCCTCAATCTCTCAACAGAAATTAGGCACGCTCTCGTCCATATAAAAATTTCAATTTCGGAGCTTTGACTGTGCAAAGAATTATAAAGCACTTTCGTTCAAATCACTTTGATTCATTATAAACTTTTATAGAATTTAAGTATGTTGTGCTTGAAAAATTCAATAAACGACGAATAACGTGTGTGGATAAAAAAAGTATATGTAGCTGAACGCGCTAATGTCGGTTAGGCTTTCATAGCTCGAATCACTCGAATTAGATTCACATATGGGCAATTCCATTTGTTGGTACGTTACACTTTTTTTAATTTTGGGCACATAACTTCTTAAGTTTTTTAAACACGATGTCGAGCTTTTCCAGTAAATAAAGATAGGCATGAGTTCTAGAAAATACAATATATAATTTTGAAAAAAGTCCATGGGGCATCCTGGTAATGCTGGTTAAAAGGCGTTGGTACGTTACAAATTTTTCTAGCTGTTTTGAGAGAGCGGAAGATATTGTGAAAACTCTGCTCTCCTACTGAATGTAGTTTTACAAAATTTTTATGAATTATGTAAAAAAGGTTACTTTCGATGATTTGCATTAAAAAACCCAAGAAATATGTGTTGATAAATTCTAAAAAATTTTATTCGCCTGTTGGTACGTTACGTTGGTATGTTACATAAAAATTTTTGAAATCGAACTGTCATAGAGATATCAAAGTAAAAAAAATTTTTACAAAAGATTTGACCTAAATCTATAAAATTAACCTTCTGAATAGTATAGAAGCTTTTTATGCCCGGCAGACTTTGTGTGCCGGGAATACTATCTTTTTGCATCTGTTTGAAACACCCAGGTGTTTCATCAAATGAGGGTACCTCCTGCTCATCAAGTAAAAAAATGAGCCGTGATCGTTTATCCTTTAAAACTGTGTATGTCCAAAACAGGGTTGGATCGACGGTGGCTATATCGGGTTTGCACCCCCCTTTGGGAAATTTTGATGGTTTGGATGGTTTGTGCGTACCAAAGACTTCCATCCAACAAATATAAAAAATCAGGTGTGTGATTGGATTCCCGGGAATTCATTTCCCCGGGAAATTGAAATAAATACTCGAGAATTTAAATATGTTCGAAATTGTTTAATTCGAAAATTTTATCGTATAGACGCTCTTTTGTTTTTGACAATGTCATTTCTTTCAAAATTTCCATACATTCTTCAAAATATTGGAGGAACGAAATTCCCTTTCCCCAAAATTTGGGGAAAGGGAATCCAATCACATGCCCGAATAAAACATTTACATACTAATTTTCAAGTTACATAGATCTTAGCACATTTGAAACTGCGACCGGTACCTTGTCAGGCTAACAATCATGAAAGCGTTGGTACGTTACAGCTTTTAAATGCTATTTAAAATTAAAAACAAATCCACAAATATAATTTTTTTAACGGTATTCTTTGAACAATTTCGAATACTTAGATAAAAAAATAAAGAGCATTTATTTCATCGACATGCTTTACTTTGACACTAACTTTGTTGCATTTAGCGTTGGTATGTTACACAAACTTTGCGGCCAAATGCAACACTGTCTGCGTCGCTTAAAATTATACTTTTCGTACTTTTGCCAGCTTAATCTAAAGGTCTTGATTGTTAACCATAATTGGGCTTAGTTATATATCGAAAAATATATACATGTTTTATTTGCTGACCTTGGGAAAATTTTCGACGTTTGACATTTTTCTTCGAATAATTTAAGCTTTTCACAAAACACGCGTGTCCAATTGCGAAAAAAGGATGCACTATATGCATTTGACAGCAACGTATAGATTACATATCTGTTCAACTATTATTGATATTTTTTTCCAACTTTAATCGAAAAAAATTTTTTTTTCTTCTCATCGATTTCTGTGGAATTGCCCATATGGAGACTTTGAGTTATAAAATTCATTATAAGAAACTGTAGAAATGGTTCTGCCACCCGATCAAAATGAAGTTATGGAATTTCGAGCAATAACGCTATTTACACGTTGAGACATTTCGATAATGAAACAAATTTTCGATGGCATGGGTCGCAGGGGGAAGAGAGAAAAACGCTCCCATACCACATCCCCGCGCGTCCGTAGTCCACAAAAAGTTTGTTTCATTATCCAAATGTCTTCACGTGTAATTAGCGTATATGCTGACTATATTATACTTAGACCCATTCGCTACTGTTCCGGTTAAAGTTTTTCGTTACGATATCCTCTCAAAATTACAAAATTTTCAAAAAATTTTTTGTTTTTGGGAACGAAAAACTTAATCGGAACAGTAGCAAATGGGCCGAAGGCCGTTCAAATAAATTCCCATTAAACACAAAAACGAAGATGATTTCGTAACGATATCGAGACGAATTCGAGAGAACTAAATTTATCGATATATCGAAAACAATTCGAGAACGAAGAGTTCTCGAAATCTCGATTCGCTAACGATAAGTGACTCTCTAATGTATAGCTACGGTGACCATCATATCTGTTTTTAGCAGAGGTGTTCAGTTTTTTAGGCACTTGTTCTGCGTATTTTTTTAGTGGAAAATAGCGAAAATGTCCAAATTCGATCGTAATTATCCTTGGACCGATTGAAAGGTCCGTTCTGTGACAACCTCGTAAAAGATTTAAATAAACTAAGTTGAAGACTAAAAAAAATATATATTTGTTCTGTTTTTTCAATTCCAATTTATGGTCACCGTACGTAGGGTAAGTGCTCCTAAGTTCGGCATGTCCCAGTAGTCGGCAATATTTTTATTTAACTCGATTTAATAGGAATATCAGTACTTATATACAAATATAACATAAACTTTGACATCAAAACTTGTTTATCTTTCGATTTGTAATGAGTAAATTTGGCGGGGGGAATACTTTTGTCTAATTTTGGCCTCATCCAGTAACAGTCTTTGAACACCTAGGGTAATGTCTTTTTTTTTTTTTTCAACAAAAAAAATTAGTGCCTGACCAACTTCAAGAGGCCAACTTTCATATAATTTTTCAAATTTGTTACATCAATGAGTATTAAGATAGCAATTGCTTTAAATTTTGTCATGAAATAAAAAATTTTATTAAAAATCTGATATTTTTCAAATTTTGTTGGGTGCCGACATAAGGAACAAGAATTTTATTCATAATTTCCAATGGTCGGCATTGCACAACTTCGCATGTGATGAAGTAATTGAGATTGATATTATGTGCAAACCATGCAAAGTCAAAAACAAAATACATTTACAAGAAAGTGACTAATTTAAATAAAAATATATTTTTTTAATTATAATTCTTTACAATTTTATTATAGCCAGCGTAAGCAGTAAAAATCGGTTGTAACGATGTCGAAGGGACCAGCAGAAGTCCATCGTTATATCCGATAATCGCTATATCCGGTAACAGAAATTTTTTTATATATTTTTTAGGTTTCCACTTTTATTGCATTTTTTAGCTTAAGCGTACAATTTGGAACATAAAGTAAATCTTCTAAAAAAAAAAGAAAATGATTTCTTTAAAATAAAAAGGTAACGAAAATTAAGATTTAACTCTGCATTACATGTGTGTACAATGTACACTGTACAAAATTGTATGTATATTATTTTAGGCTTTCATAAAAGGCTTTCATTTATTTTTGATTGCTTCGTAAACTTTTTTAAAAATCAACTCTCAGTTCAGTTTTTTCACACAAGTTC
This sequence comes from Chlorops oryzae, assembly GCA_020466095.1. Lineage (NCBI taxonomy): Eukaryota > Metazoa > Arthropoda > Insecta > Diptera > Chloropidae > Chlorops > Chlorops oryzae. Next base: position 11,433 of record JAIPUU010000385.1, read on the forward strand.
CAGTCATATTTGCTGTTACCATGACAGTTAAACGCACCTTTGACATTTTTCCATTTGAACATTTTTAACCCTTAAATTTTAGCGATCGGCAAGGTGTCAAATTGAAAACCAGACCGGTTTCATCGGCATTGAAAATATCATCGGCCGCAAAATCTGCTCTTAATGAAGGCCATACAACATCTAACCAATTTTCAGACACTCCTTGGGTCGCTGCGGAGCATTCTAGGTACAATTTACCGAAAAAAATTTGATGGCGTGAGCGAAAGCGATGTATCCATGAGGAGGTGCAATGAAATTCTATCCCGATATTCTTTGCTAGATCGTTACGTTTTTCTTGCAAAATAGGTCCGCTGATAGGAATATTGAGACGGAATCAATATTCTTTTGTATCCGGTTTATCGTTACATGTAATTGCATAGCGAACCAAACTTTACCTACAATGTTCATCGCTATAACCGATAATCGTTATAAGCGTCATCGTTATAAACGATTTTTATATATATATATATATATATATATTCTTGATCAGGATCAAAAACTGAATCGATTTAAACATGTCCGTCTGTGGCCGGATCTCCTCTGAAACGGCTTTACCAACCAAGTCGAAATTTGGCACACAGGTATATCGGGATTCGAGTATGATCCTAAGTAAAAACGGGAGACATCCGCCCACTGCCACGCCCAAAAACGAATATAATGTGTTTTCAGTAAAATGCTTGTAACTTGCGAAACACTCAACACATTTCATTGATAACACTAGCTTACAAAAAAAAAAGAGCAGAGACGAAATGATAATTTTAATACTAAATTGGGGTCGCTGATCACGAAAATGGCATCCGTTTTTTTTTCCCAAAGAATAGTTTTTGAGATATAGGCAAAAAACGTGTTTTTTGGATACTTTACGAGATTTTGCCAAATAACTCCAAAACGGCTTGTCTAAATAAAATAAAATTTTATCAGCATGAAGCAGAAAACTTTCCCCTTTGCATCGATATATCATTTGTTACAGAGATTATAAGAGATGTTATAAGAGAATTTCCAAATTTACTCATAGACGTCGCAGTACTAAAATCAACCGGTCCACTTCAACGTCACTGAAAGCAATAATCCAATTTGTACATATTATAATATAAGGGCACTAAAATTTGAGTAAATTTGGAAAATCTCTTATAACTTCTTTATTTTCCAACCGATTTGGAAGAAATTTTGTTTAATATATACGTTAAACATATGTTTATAATTTTTAGTTACCGAAAAAAATTTAAAAAAATTTTTTTCTACTAAAAGTTAAAATGAAATTCTGAAAATTCAAAAAAAAACCCAAAAAAGTCAACTTTTTCCAAGTTCAAATGCCTATAGCTCAAAAACTAAGAAACCGATTGTAACAAATGATATATCGATGCAAAGGGGAAAGTTTTCTGCTTCATGCTGATAAAATTAGACAAGCCGTTTTGGAGTTATTTGGCAAAATCTCGTAAAGTATCCAAAAGTTTTTTGCCCATATCTCAAAAACTATTCTTTGGGGAAAAAAACGGATGCCATTTTCGTGATCAGCGACCCCAATTTAGTCTCAAAACCATCATTTCGTCTCTGCTCTCGCGAAAGTTTTAATTCTGTAAACTAGTGTAATTGATGTACTGGTAAACTACAAAAAGGCACATATCCTGGAAAAAAATGGACGCCGTCCGCCTCGATCCACGCCCACAAATAAGCTCACAAATAAGGGCTTATCGTAACGCCCACAAATGGAGATTTTTCGTAAGCTCCGAAGTAAAAGGCGTATAAGCTTCAAATTGGCAACATAGGTAGATCAAGACGTATGAAAGCTGTAGGAAAAAAATTTATGTGACCCGCCCACTGCCACGCGCACAAATGGAGAGGCAAAACATAACAGGTTGGCTGATAAGTCCCCGGTCTGACACATAGATGGCGTCGCTAGTATTAAATGCATATTATTTTTATATAGTGGCAACCTTCAAATGATTCGTGTCAAAATTTGACGTCTGTAAGTCAATTAGTTTGTGAGATAGAGCGTCTTTTGTGAAGCAACTTTTGTTATTGTGAAAAAAATGGAAAAAAAGGAATTTCGTGTTTTGATAAAATACTGTTTTCTGAAGGGAAAAAATACAGTGGAAGCAAAAACTTGGCTTGATAATGAGTTTCCGGACTCTGCCCCAGGAAAAATCAACAATAATTGATTGGTGTGCAAAATTCAAGCGTGGTGAAATGAGCACGGAGGACGGTGAACGCAGTGGACGCCCGAAAGAGGTGGTTACCGACGAAAACATCAAAAAAATTCACAAAATGATTTTGAATGACCGTAAAATGAAGTTGATCGAGATAGCAGAGGCCTTAAAGATATCAAAGGAACGTGTTGGTCAAATCATTCATCAATATTTGGATATGAAAAAGCTCTGTGCAAAATGGGTGCCGAGCGAGCTCACATTTGACCAAAAACAACAACGTGTTGATGATTCTGAGCGGTGTTTGCAGCTGTTAACTCGCAATACACCCGAGTTTTTGCGTCGATATGTGACAATGGATGAAACATGGCTCTATCACTACACTCCTGAGTTCAATTGACAGTCGGCTGAGTGGACAGCGATCGGTGAACCGTCTCCGAAGCGTGGAAAGACTCAAAAGTCCGCTGTCAAAGTAATGTCCTCTGTTTTTTGGGATGGGCATGGAATAATTTTTATCGATTATCTTGAGAAGGGAAAAACCATCAACAGTGACTATTATATGTCGTTATTGGAGCGTTTGAAGGTCGAAATCGCGGCAAAACGGCCCCATATGAAGAAGAAAAAAGTGTTGTTCCACCAAGACAACGCACCGTGCCACAAGTCATTGAAAACGATGGCAAAAATTCATGAATTAGGCTTCGAATTGCTTCCCCACCCACCGTATTCTCCAGATCTGGCCCCCAGCGACATTTTTCTTGTTTCAGACCTCAAAAGGATGCTCGCAGGGAAAAAATTTGGCTGCAATGAAGAGGTGATCGCCGAAACTGAGGCCTATTTTGAGGCAAAACCGAAGGAGTACTACCAAAATGGTATCAAAAAATTGGAAGGTCGTTATAATCGTTGTATCGCTCTTGAAGGGAACTATGTTGAATAATAAAAACGAATTTTGACAAAAAAATGTGTTTTTCTTTGTTAGACCGGGGACTTATCAGCCAGCCTGTTAGTGCGCCAATAATGTCGGGACGCTGGGTATTTCAAAGTCGCGCTTGACCGACTTTAGCTTTCTTACTTGTTTGTTATTTAAAAATATAGCCATGCCGATAGTAATGCCGATACTCATGGCATGCCGAATATTAGAAAATCGTATGCCGAACATAGTCACACTCGGTGTTTTTTATGAAGGGTGTAAATTACTCAATTTTAACAAATTACTTTCTAAAAACAATGAATTAAATCTCAAACAATACCCGTTACGGAAATGTACTAACTTGAAATGATTACAATAGCATAAACACATTCCAAACTGCATCAATTCAATAAAGAAAAAATTCTGAAACTGCCGACTACTGGTGCATTTGCCCTATAGCGCATACCGAATCGTGCAAGAACCGGTTGGCTGCATTCGTGTGTGTAAAAAACAAAATTTGTAAATCAGAGTAACCCAGCGGCAAATGTCCCGCTGACATCATCGATGAAGACAGGGTGACTTTGGATCCAGTATGCATGACAAATTATATGACATTTGTACAGGAGCTGTACAGTGAACTCACGGGTGACAATGTCAAGCTAGGAGGTGCGATGGCGAAAAAAACATTTGAGAGCAGCACATTGCTCTTTTTCTCTTTAAATGTCAATTTATAGAAACCAGCTTGATAACTCTCTTCTTTGCCCTCTCTTTGAATGTTTTCGAAAATTTTTAAAAAGCTATTTTTAACAATTTTTGTTCGCCTCAGCCAGGGATCGAACCCGCGATCTTCGGATTCTGAGTCGAGCGCCTTATTTAAATTTCAATAGCCAATGAGTTTCAAGCACGTGAACATCATCGCTCCACGATGACATGTCCTTCAAGATGTCATGCATGACAATGTCACCTATATGTCATCGATGACATCACTGATGACATTGTCATGCAGGAGATAATTTTCCGCTGGAAACTCAAATCGAAGTCGACAGCGCATTCACACACACAATTATGAATGTTGACGTATAGGTTTGGCCATCACTGCTCTAAAGACATCGAATTTGCCGCGAGTACGTCTTGTGGACTCATCGCGAAAGAGTTTTAAGAAAAAGCCGATATCCTTACTACATCGTAATTGGGTACGTTCCCTACAAATATTAAGACGATGTTTTAGCGAACAATCGTCAAGAAGATTCTAACGCGACATTGCTGGCAGAGCAATAGGCGATGTTTCCTCAACTTTAGTTGGAGAATGCTTTGAAGAACAATACGCGAGCAATCCGCAATATATCGCGTATTCATCTTCCAGGCGAGCATTGCCAAAGCCTCTTTTGGAAGAGGTTTAAACTATGTTTTTCTTATACGTATATAAGACCGTACCTCAAAAAAAAAGTGCGGCGTATACCAGCGAATATGACGCATTTTTGCAAGACAATTACGAAAAGAAAAAAGTTTTTTTTCGATCGAACATAGAGGTCGTGCATTGGTATATTTCTTCATATCGCTGGTGTTTACAGTCGGATTTTAAAGTTTGGCACATCAATGTTTTTGTCTCAAGGAGACAAATATGGCCTATATAGAAGTCATTGACCTCCGGCGTACCGTTCTAGTACTTACCCTTAAGATCTCAGTTCCTACTATCCTCATGTTCCACCCTAACATCAAAAAAATAAAACCCTTAAAATATCATCAAACTTCTCCTCAGGAAGTATGTGTATCGATATTTCCAACATAACTATTTTAAAATAAAATTTTTTGTCACTGTTTGGTCCCTATCTATGTATGGGTTGAAGTTTGGTGTTCCAAAGTCACATCAAAATGTACTCTGAGATATGCCAAGTAATTTTCCGAAAACACTGTTATATTAAAATGACGCATTAGAGAACTATAACCGCTTGAACCTAAAATTTTCCCTAAAAGTATGCTATTAAATATATTATTTGAATGTATAAATATTAGGGTGTCCCAAAAAAAAATTTTTTTTCGAATTTAATAGTAGAACGTAGGGTTTTCGAAAGCTTATGGGTCAAAGTATTTTTGAGAATTTTTTCAGATTTTTCGTAAAAGGTTTAGAGGTTGCGCTCAGCGGATTTGCCTCAAAAGCCGCACATTTAAAATTTTTTGGAAATATCTTCTTCATAAGCAATGCTTTTCAGGATTTTTAGGTATTAGCCTGTGGAAAAGTATACAATCTTTGTTCTCAGTTACATAAACTGCAAAATATACCAACTTTATAGGCTATTTAGGCATCTTTAGTAGACATTTTTACGAACAAAATCGGGCGTCAAAAAAAGAAGGCCCCAAAATTTCTTAATTTTATATGAAAATGGTTGAAAGTAATGATGCAATTTCAAAGAGTACGAAATCTATTGTATTATAATTTGTTAAAGGAAATTAGGATTTTACTCTTATAGTTCCAAAGCTATGTCCCGTTATCTTTTCCAAAACATTATAACAAAAACACGTTGCATCTTCCAGGCTTACATTTGAAAATTTCATTGCCTATATGTAGAGCATGTATTTTTAAGCATTTATAAATTTTAAGCATACTTTGTGGGGGAATATTTTTTTTTCTTATCACCATTTTGGGAATAAGTAGCGAATTTGAACTTCAAGGGGATTTCCTAGCTTTGAAAAAGTCTTAAATAGGCTAAAAATCGATTTGAATCTTAACTTTATGTAAATTGAACAAATTTTTTGCCCCATAAAGTACGCTTCAATTTTATAAATGCTTAAAAATACACGCTCTACCTATATGATAGCCAATCAATATTAAATAGACTCAAAATGACGAGTTTTTCATGTTTCCCTTTTTCTAAAATCTCTTGCTATAAGACGAATTTGCTTTGTCCTTGAATATTTTCCTAGATCGTGAAGAATAGGTAAGTTCGAACTATTATTATGGATTAGTTAACAATTAATTTCCTATCTTCACTTCACCCTAGATATGTCTTCGCTAAGAAAAGGATCTGCGTGGCTTGTAGGTGCAATGATAGATTCCTTTAGCCCAGGCAAATCGCCAACAAAAATAATAAATAACTTCCTTAAATCACTTTTTAATCTTTTTTTTTTTTAATTTTTATTAAATTTAAGTTTATGGGTAATTAATTTCAAATGGTTTGTGCCGGAATGTCTCAAACGCATTAGGTTCGCAAATACAACTTTTAAGATTCTGAACACTCCAACGCTAATGCCGCCAAGGACAAAGCAAATTCGTCTTATAGCAAGAGATTTTAGAAAAAGGGATATTAGCACAGCCGAAAATCAATGCCCATGGAAAACTCGTCATTTTGAGTCTATTTAATATTGATTGGCTATCATATAAGCAATGAAATTTTCAAATGTAAGCCTGGAAGTATGCAACGTGTTTTTGTTATAACGTTTTGGAAAAGATAACGGGACATAGCTTTGGAACTATAAGAGTAACATCCTAATTTCCTTTAACAAATTACAAAGGAATTCGTACTCTTTGAAATTGCATCATTACTTTCAACCATTTTCATATAAAATTAAGAAATTTTGGGGCCTTCTGTTTTTGACGCCCGATTTTGTTCGTAAAAATGTCTACTAAAGATGCCTAAATAGCCTATAAAGTTGGTATATTTTGCAGTTTATGTAACTGAGAACAAAGATTGCATACTTTTCCACCGGCTAATACCTAAAAATCCTGAAAAGCATTGCTTATGAAGAAGATATTTCCAAAAATTTTTAAATGTGGGGCTTTTGAGGCAAATCCGCAAACCCTAATAAATATATCGCTCATTACTCCAGAGAAGGAGCTATTTCGTGTCGCTTGAAAATTGCATATGCCAAAAATTCGAACTCAATATGCAAAATAAATACGGGAAGAATATATGCAATATTTAATCATATAAAAACATCCTACAACGCCGGTAAATTACGGTAAAATTCAATTAATTCGATAATAATCACTTTTTCTTCTTTCTCCGCCATGACGACCAGCCGCTGTGCAATTCGGTTGAAAATGAATGCAGCGCTATTTGGCGCGCAAACGTGCAGCGCTGACTAGAATTTCCAGCGCTGAAACGACGAAAATCTAATCCATTTGGTAATCAGCATCGTAGGTGTGACACATACCCTTCCATTTCACTCATACACCCTTACGTGCAGCGCTGCATGATGCGCTATGTGCGGGCCGCTTTAAGTGGCTGTAATGTTGCAGCAGTGTTGCATTTAAAATATTAATAATATAAAATTGCTGCAATATTGCATATTTCGTCAGCTTAATGCGCGGTATAGACACGTCAAATGTTGTATCAACTTTGAGCGTGTGCTAGTAGCTACCAACTTGAATTTAACCATCAACATGTCGTACGATATTCATTTTTTATCGAATTTCGAGTGCAAAGGACATGCGCTATTGTTTCGGCTACCTGGTTGCTCTTAACAAAGCGTATTTTCTCGTCGGCAAAACATAAAAAAAATTATGAGTGGTGACTATATCCATCGCCACTTCTTTCTAATGCCGAAATCCTTCTTAATTCCCCCCTAAAAGTGTAAACCTAAGAAAAAAGGACACTGCATCGTCAGACAAAAAAATCTTTTTTAATTTCAAATTTTAAATACGGCCAAATTGGTGATGAGTAAACCTGCTAAGTCCAACTGTGGTCAAAGTTCGCAGCTAACACCAACAAGTGACTCCAACGTAGCCTTTGTATAGTGCACAGAATCGATTTTAAAAGAGACTTCATAAAGGAAGAAAATAAACCACCCATATTTTGGGTTTTCTTTCCCAAGCTTTAAGTATTGAAAAAAAAAATATTTTTTGTTTAGGTACCCTGTAAAGTTTTGAGATTTAATGCATCACCGGTCGTCAGTCATGCCCTGGGTAATGCATAATTGTACCATATGAAAGCAAAGCCAAAACAAGTAAGAAAGTTAAAGTAGGTCAGGCCCGACTTTGAAATACCCAGCATCCCGACATTATGGGCGCACAATGTTACGAAAAATCTCCATTTTTGAAGAATGCATGCACAGGGGGCCTACTTCAATTCAACACACACGTTTTTTGCCAAGTGCCATCTATAGTACTATATTGTTCTGGCTGTTACAAGATTCGCACCATATACATATAACTACACTGAGCTAAAAATCGTAGTAAAAATAACAAAAACGTAGTTAATTTAACTACGAACAGCAATGATTTGGCTCTATTAACGGACGTAGTTAAAATAACCACAAGCGTAGTAAAAAAGTTTAAATACGAAGTAGCAGCTAATCCCAAGTCCGCGGGGTTCGATCCCCGGTCAGGCAGGCGTAATTTTTTTATTTTTTTTTTTACAAATAATAACATAAAATTTAGGTATATAATATTTAAAAACCTTACAGGAATAAAAAGTTTTAAATGTAACATTTTATGCAAAACCAAAAAAATATATTTTGGAAAGCCGGGATGGGGGCCCTCTCTTCTCTCCAATTTATACGGTTGGGGTAAGCTTGATTTTTCATTCTAGATGTCTTTTTTTTTTCTTTAATATTTTTCCACTTACTTGAAAAATTCAAATTTTTAACTCATTTCATTCGCCTGCTGTAGGATTTGAACCCGAGCCCTTCGGATTGCTGAGCGAATACGCTACCCGCACGCCACGGAGAATTCTAATTCGCGTGGACTAACAGCCGATTTCACCATAAAATTTTATCGGAACTTAAATTAAAATTAATTTTAATTTAATTTTTTATTTAAATTGAAATTTAATTATTTTGTGTTTCACCAAGATTTGAATTTGACACATGAGAAAAGTGGCAGCACTTGCGAAATCAGCTGATTTTTATACCCAGCGTAAGCGGGGTATACTTATTAGTTTTGTGCGAATCTTGTAACAGGGAGAACTAAGCTCCGGAGATATAGACATATATATATAGAAATGATCAGGATCAAAAACTGAATCGATTTAGACATGTCCGTCTGTCCGTCCGTCCGTCCGTCTGTCCGTCCGTCCGTGGTCGGATCTCCTCCGAAACGGCTGGACCAATCAAGTCGAAATTTGGCACACAGGTATATCGGGATCCGAGTATGATCCTAAGTAAAAATGGGAGACATCCCCCCACTGCCACGCCCACAAATGAATATAATGTGTTTTCAGTAAAATGCTTGTAACTTGCGAACCACTCAACACATTCCATTGATATTTGGTGTACTGGTAAACTACGAAAAGGGACATATCCTGGCAAAAAATGGACGCCGCCCTCCGTGAGCCACGCCCACAAATAAGCCCACAAATAAAGGCTTATCGTAACTTGTGAAGTAAAAGGCGTAGAAGGTTCAAATTCGCAACATAGGTTGACCAAGGCAATGAAAGGATAGGAAAAATTTATATAGGGACAGTACCAAAACCTTTTTTCAATGTTGAAAAAATCAAGGTTGCTTACGAGTTTCTCACATGGTTGCTCATTCACAATGTTGTACTGAAACGGGACTTTGGATAACATGAGTTTTTTACCAATAACTTCTAGCAGAGCCATTTGCTAGCTTGTTTTGCTAGGCAACACACGTTTTAAGTTGTGCGAAATAATAGGGGACACGATTAAATTTATTTTGATAAAAAGATGTTTAGCAGTGTTTAGCAGTTAAATAAGCAATTATCGGTGGATTAATAAGATCCTTATTTAAAAACAAATCAATTTCTCATAATACTCTACAAGGGATAGCTTTTGAGAAGCAATATTGGCCGCGGAAGGTCCTTTACCTTAGCCGAAAGAAAAATAGTGCAGAAAATTAAGAATCGAGGAAAGTCGCTAAGACTAATATCAAATATCATGCAGTGCTCTTAAAATAAGGTCTTCGATGCTTTCCATCATGTCCAAAAACTAGACACAATAGGAAGAAAACGAAAGTTTTCAAAAATTTTCGACAAGGGGCTTGACTAATGTTCCGAGCAAAACACTTTTAAAGTTCAAATGGACTGCAACTTGAAGTCGATGCCTTAACTACATTCCGAACTATCCGGGAATGGCTTCAAGAGTTGGTCTGGGAGGCGAGTCCGAAAACAGGAACCCTTTTTGTCCGTCAACTAATAGTACAAAGTTGAAATTTTTTACACTCAGTCTTCTGCGAAAATTTGGGGAATGGTGTACCTGGGATCATATGTTTGCCTTAAAATGAAGAAATAATGTTAACCGTTAGATCCGAACAAATTTGTTTTGGTTTCTTTGTTTGTTTTTAAATGTATTTTTATTCAAAAAGAGCTGGTTGTTATGAAATTTAGTACTATGTAGATTGATCAGGATCAAAAAGGAATCCTGATTTAGACCCACCTGTCCAGAACATCTTGTTCCGAAGTCCTTTCGCCGGACTAGTTCCGGAATCGTAGTTAAGGCATCGACTTCAAGTTGCACGTCCATTTGAAACTTTTAAAAGTGTTTTGCTCGGAACATTAGTCAAGCCTCCTTGTCAAAATTTGTTGAACATGTTCGTATATCTGGGATCCTATTGTGATCCTAGTAAAAATGGGACATCGCCCCACTGCCACGCCCACAAGCATCGAAGATATGTATTTTAAGAGTACTGCATGATATCTTGATATTAGTCTTATCGAACTCCTCGAATTCTTAAATTTCTGGACTATTTTTCTTTACGGCTAAGGTAAAGGACTATCCGCGGCAAAAAATGGCTTCTCAAAAGCTATGCCTTGTAGAGTATTATGCAGAAATTGATTTGTTCTAAATAAGGATCTTTAATCCACGATAATTGCTTATTTAATGCTAAACACTGCGTAAACATCTTTTTATCAAAATATTAATCGTGTCCTATTATTTCGCACAACTTAAAACGTGTGTTGCCTAGCAAAACAAGCTAGCAAATGGTCTGCTAGAAGTTATTGGTAAAAAAACTCATGTTATCAAAGTCCCGTTTCAGTACAACATTGTGGAATGAGCAACAGTCGAGAAACTCGTAGCAACTTGATTTTTTCGTAACTTCCGAAATAAAGATTTTGCGTACTGTCCCTATATTTTTCGCATGACTGTAGGTTGACCAAGGCGAATGAAAGGTGTAGGAAAAAAATTTATATGGCCCGCGCACTTCCACGCCCACAAATGGAGATTTTTCGTAACTTCCGAATTAAATAGGCGTATACGCTTCAAATTCGCAACATAGGTTCACCAATGGCGAAACGAAAGGTGTAGGTAAAAATTTATGTGGCCCGCCCACTGCCACGCCCACAAATGAAGATTTTTCGTAACTTCCGAAGTAAAAGGCGTAGAAGCTTCGAATTCGCAACATAGGTTCACCAAGGCGAATGAAAGTTGTAGGTAAAAAGTTTATGTGGCCCGCCCACTGCCACGCCCATAAATGAAGATTTTTCGTAACTTCCGAAGTAAAAGGCGTAGAAGCTTCAAATTCGCAACATAGGTTCACCAAGGCGAATGAAAGGTGTAGGTAAAAATTTTATGTGGCCCGCCCACTGCCACGCCCACAAATGAAGATTTTTCGCAACTTCCGAAGTAAAAGGCGTAGAAGCTTCAAATTTGCAACATAGGTTCACCAAGGCGAATGAAAGATGGACGCTGTCTGGACGCTGGGTATTTCAAAGTCGGGCTTGACCGACTTTAGCTTTCTTACTTGTTTTAAATTGAACATGGAGGGAAATGTGCGAACGAAGAATTTTTCGGAAGAGGAAATATAAATTTTACTTAATTTAGTGAAGAGGCAAAAGGGTGTCTTGGAAAATAAAAGAACGGGAAAAGTAAGACCTGGTGAAAAAGAAAAGGCATGGGATATTGTCGCGGAGGAGTTCAACGCGTTATGTCCTAGAATGCAGATCAGCAATTCTTTGAATTCTTTGCGTCAGCTGTTTTCAACACGAAAACAGAGTTGCTTTTGTCATATTTAAATCATATTTAAATGGGCACCAAGGCTCATTTAAATGAAAGTTAAATATGAATTAATTTTGAATGGTGAAACAGAATCTAGAAAAATTTTATTAATTTTCAATTAAATTGATGTGGTGAAACCGGCTGTAAATATGTTACTTAAAGTCAAATGAAAACTATTTTACGTGTTTTTTGATAGAAGTTTTTTAAATACGTGTGTAAAGAAATTTGCTCCTAAAGAATACGTATGGCTGTTAAAGTCTTGTTTGAATACGTCCGTACTACAGTTTTGCTCTTAAATACCTACGGTCGTAGTATACTACGAATCGTTGTAAATTACACAACCGTAGTTTTCGCTCAGTGTATATATGTCATTTAGGAGCCGTTTCTATTGTGGCTCTTTTCAACACGGTCTTGGGTACCCACCACGGTCTTGGGTACCCACCAAAATGAGCATTTTTCACTTAGGTACTCACCAAAAGTATTTCTCTCTCGGTCTGTTTTTGCCTGCCGAGTAACATCTCTTTCTAACTGGCGTGAAAAGTCCCGCCCAAAATCTATGAGAGTGACATATACAACGTTTATACGTACGCTTTATTCGCGAATAGCGAATTTTACCGTATAAACGGTCTTATTCACGAATAGCCAATTCACGAAAGTTATTCGTGAATAGTGAGACTATTCACGATAAACATGAGAGGTGATGCCACATTTTTCGCTGATTTCTCTCTTTTTGACGATACGGCAGCGCTTTTGTTTAATTTCAGTTCAAAAATCTAGCAAAAAAGATGGAGAACGGAAAGGAAACTAACCGCTCCATATGGATAATACTTAAATCAGAGACTGACATTTTTTCACTTTTGAAAAACTAATTGGTAAAAGCATTCCTGATGCTATGAAATCATATATTTTTCATGTGTGCCACCATTTAATTTCGTTTTGGCAGACAGGTAGCGCTAAGACCAACTAATGTCAGTTACCGTATAAACGGTGACTTAACTATTCGCGATATTCTTATTCGTGAATAAGGTTTAACGTATAAACGTAGTAATATATAGTAATACAGTGGTCGTCCAATATAACGAATCTTATGTTCCACGGCTTGTTCGTAAATTCGAAAAATTCGTTATATTGGACAGTAAATTTTTGCACCAAAATCTTCCATTTTCAGGCAATAACAAGCTTTTATTAAAAAAAAAGGACCCATTTACACAGATTTAGTTAAAAACATCGGTTATTGCTGACTGTTTTTTAGTTGACTTCAGCTTTTTTTGAACAGCCAGCTCCTGCAACTCTCTTAACATTAAGACTTTTGAGCATTCGACATTATTTTGTATTGCCCATTCAACAATATTTTCTAAATAATTTACTGCACATTTGAATGCAAAGACCTCTTGACATCTAATGAGTGACACCTGCATAGAAATGTAAATCAATTCGGAGAACAAAACAAAAAACAACCGTTAACTAAACGCTAACAATACGAAAATATGCTTGCACACATAGTCGCCGGGGTACTCTACCCCGAACGTTCTTTGCCAACAAACGCCGTGTCGATGCTTGTTTTTTCACGCAATATAACGGCGACATACATAAATTGAATACACAAGCATGCCTACATAGTCATAAATACAAGGAATTGGCTTGCAAAAAAAAAATATTCGTTATATCGAACAAAATTTTCGTTTCGTTCGTAATATAGAACCTTCAATGCAAAATTTTAAGCTGTTCGTTAAATCACGAATTCGTAAAAGCGAGTGTTCGTTATATTGGACGACCACTGTATATGATTCGCACAAAACTAGTATACCCTGCTTACGCTGGGTATAAAAAGTAGTGATGCCACGAATAGTGGATTAGGCCGAAGACCGAATACCGAATATTCGGTCAACCTCTCGGCCGAATAACGAATATTCGGCAACCGAATATTCGGCCTGTAGTAAAGACAGCTTGGGCCTACTCGCGACTAGCTGGAGTCAAGGCAAAAGCTGCCGCTGAAAAATTTTCCCATTGTTTATAATGTTTTCGGAGAAGATTAAGAAGAAGCTAGCGTACATTTAATATTTCTAAAGAATAAAATACAAATCTGCTGTACTTTTAGTTCTCGTTAATTACATTTTTTTACGTTATTGTGAGAAAAATTTAATTTGTAGTTACTGCTGATTTTTTTAATAAGTTACTTCTACTATTCGGTATTCGGCCGAATATTTTAACTATTCGGCCGAATACCGAATACTGAAAAATGACGCCAAATAGGCTGAATACCGAATAGTGGCCGAATATTCGTGGCATCACTAATAAAAAGCAAAAAATTATTGCCATACATACATTACATACATACGAGACGTCTATAGCTCGATTTTCTCGAACGTTGATGTTAAAAATCTAGCAACCGCGAATAGGATCTCCGGCTGGCGTAGTGGAAGCGTGTTAACTTTACAATCTGAGCGCCTCGAGTTCAATTCTTGTCATGTAGGACTGTAGAGTCTAACTGTCGACGTCGAAAGGCCTCTGCCGCTAATAGAAACTCCCCATTAGGCAGGGATAGGAAACTAACAACTTTACGAGAAATTCACCAAGAAAGCTACCAACAAAAACCTTAAGCAGGAATAGGAAATTCAACTCTTTCGAGAAATTCACCAGAAGTACCAACAAAATACGGGCAGACAAAAAGTGGCACTATGATGCCACTTCAAGAAAATTATAAAAGAAACACGGCGTCGGCTCTGTTTTTTATATTGCTTGAACAAGTTCATATTGAAAACTTTATAAATGTTTACGATATGTTTTTGCTCAATGTGCACGAATGTTTTCATTTTGTATTAAATTTACATACTTTTTGACTACGGCTACGAATTTGATTGGATATAGAATTTTGTATTTTTGCTGAAACAGTGTGATCAAAAAGTTATGTGGACCGGTAGGATTAAAAAAAAGCAATATCTATTTCTCCTTGATATTGAGTTTCCTTGATTCGTTTTATGTTTTTCAAGCTTTTCATATCATTTTATCAGTTTGGTAGATTTTTACATATAATGCACTCGAAAATCGCCCAAAATTAAAAATACAAGTGGCAATGCTTTTCACCACAGCAGAGCTAAAGATTTCGCTGCCATAGCGTGCTTCATCTTTTCTGCATGCTATATGCCTATGTTGAAGCAGCGTAGCTCTAACACATTGCAGGGATTAGGAAGAAGAAGAGTTAGACCTATAGTTCTATATGATTCTTGTCGCAGACGAAAAATGTGGAAGAACCGATAAAATTCGAAAAATACAAAAAATTTCAAAGGAAAACAAATCGCCAGCAGTGCAAAGCAAGTTATACTTGAATACGGGACAGTCCGGTTCATATATAACAATATATGTCACTCTCAGAGATATTGCGCGGGACGTTTCGCGCCAGTTAGAAAGAGATGTTACTCGGCAGGCAAAAGAAGAGCGAGAGGGAAATACTTTTGTTGAGTTCCTCAGTGCAAAATGCTCATTTTGGTGGGTACCCAAGACCATGGTGAAAATCTGACTTAATCTCGTTTAAATGACAATAAATAGTTA
>JAIPUU010001354.1:0-35676 GCA_020466095.1 Chlorops oryzae
TCGCACGCATTGATTTGAAAAAATGCGTGAAGAACGCGAATTTTTGGATTTTCGCAAAAAATCACAAAAGCGAAAGTAAAGAATAAAAAAATCGGACCTCTCGCTTTTACTCATTCGATTTGTTATTCGGTTTCTTCAAACTTATTGATTTCAAAGGACAAGCCCGTTTTTGTGTTTATGATGAGTGCTTGCAAGTTTTTGACGACCAGAAAATTAAAAATTCGTTTTCTGCTTTGATTGCTTATGTATCCGAAGCGTTTTATCCTCATTGATGAGCGTAAAATGCTTGTTGTTAATGTAGGGTGATTTTCTTTGTAGGAGTAACATGAAAATTGTCGGCATGCATGACTTTTACAGTACCCACTTGAAATATGCGGAACTGCTATGTAAATATAAATAGCTATCACAGACTTAAAATATTGAAATAAATAATTCAATCAGGTACCCAAATTAATTATTATTTTTGAATTTTGAGTTTAAAAATCAATATGAAATAAATTATATATTAAAAATTAGTATTTGAGTGTTGTTCTCTGAGTTTTATTGGTTGATCAAAAAATAAAAATTATTTGTGAAGGTTTTTTGTTTTACTCACAAGATGAAAGCGTGTATGTAATGTGGCTTTAATTAAAATAGACGTTAAAGTTGAAAAAATAATTTTGCACCTCCACGCAAAACAGAATTGCTACGGCACTGGGTAATACATATATGTAAGAGTTTTATTTTTCTGAGTAAAAATAAAAAATTTTAAACTAATTTTTATTTTTTGAGTAAAAAATATAACTCTAAGAATAATTTTTATATATATTACAATACAATATAAATATTGTTTATTTGACAATTTTCAATTCAAACACTTTGTCCCCAAACCATGATTAAACGATGTTTCGGAAAATTGACTATGGTTAGTAACAACTATTTTAAGATTTTGTTACTTTTATATGAATAATTTATAAATTTCACTGTGTAATTTAAAGAAAATTGAATTATAAACTTTCACTTATTTACTTTTGTTAAACCTGTACGTCAACATGCATTCGACAAGGCCCGACCATTCATCTCTTATTTTCTATAGCAAGTGCGCTACAAACATTTTCGCTTCAGCAATCCGCTTGAAACGATGTCGCGTATTAGTTCACATGAACGCAGAAAATAATTTCTGTTCAATAAATGCTTCAAAAACGAAGTCAAAACTTCTAAGCAAGACAAACATACATACATATATACCCTTAACACATACGTTCAGTCCATTAGAAAAAAACCACGCAAACACAAATATATGGTGCAACGGCGTTTTTTTCTAACTTCCACACTCCTTCACATACCTTTTCATGCAGTATTCAAAGTAGGCGAAAAAAATCATTCATAATTCTATTTCTACGCACGCGCCAAAAGCTATCCAACCAAATTTTAGCTCTTCAAACCGCTTCCAACTCGAAAGGCTGCAGCGGAACATGTTTGACCAAAAGGCGCCCATATATACATCATGAGAGCCAAACCATAAAACCCATTATATTACCCTTATGGAAACTCTTTAGATTCTATACTCTTTGAGCGAGGTCACTAACCTTTCCCAATATTTCAAGGATATTCCCACAAAGACTCGAACCCAACCAAAGATTATAGCAAAGACAACCCCCAAAGGAAATCTTTTCAAAATTTCCCTTCCAAAATAACAAATTCCCAGTTTTCTCTTCCAAAACGACCAAATTTTCCAAGATTTTCCTTCCAACATTAGGAGCCCCTGAAACTGGGTTTTTTTTTGGCTACCAATGGGTCCCAATTCAAAAAATTGGCCGTTAAACGCACGACCAGTGCTACATGGTTTTTTTTAAAAGCGAATAAATCCCGTTCATCTATTTTTCAAAATAATTTTCCCCTCGAAAATGCCTCTCAAATATTTTTTCTCTTTTAAGGCACATTTGCTACCATTCCGGTTAAAGTTTATCGTCACGATATCCTCTCAAAATGTCAACATTTTCACACAAATTTTTTTTTTTCGGAACGAACATTTTATTCAGAACAGCAGTGTTGCCAGTTTAGGGGTTTCCCACTAGATTTAGGAGTTTTTCCTACTTTTAGGGGGACGCTTAGGGGAAACAAATTTTCCTAGGAGAATTTTAGAGGCTTATGATAAGTAAATATACGTATGTTCAAACAAATGATGTCCGAAGTTTATTGTGTTTGATATAGAAAATCTGTCAAATTTTTTGTTGTTCTTTCCAAATTACTTTTTATACCCAGCGTAAGCGGGTATATTAGTTTTGTGCGGATCTTGTAACAGGGAGAATTAAGCTATGGAGATATAGACAAATATATATAGAAATGATCAGGATCAAAAACTGAATCGATTTAGACATGTCCATCCGTCCGTCCGTCCGTGGTCGGATCTCCTCCAAAACGGCTGAACCAATGAAGTCGAAATTTGGCATACATGTATATCGGGGTTCGAGTATGATCCTAAGTAAAAATGGGCCACGCCCACAAATAAGGGCTTATCGTAACCTGTGAATGAAAGGTGTAGGAACAAATTTTATGAGGCCCTCCCACTGCCACGCCCACAAATGGAGAATTTTCGTAACTTCCGAAGTAAAAGGCGTAGAAGCTTCAAATTCGCAATTTAGGAGGAAATAGAAACTAAACAATTTTGCTATAATAAAAACAATTTCTCGGCCCAGCTACAGGACGCGAATATAAAATATGACCAATCAAAAAGCTTAGATTTTAACTCAAAATTAATTTAAAAACAAATAAAAAATATAATTGAAAGAAATACAGTGAACAGACAACTCAAAACATCAAGCATAACGGGAAGCTGGTTTAAATCACACCTGAAAAGATTAAGATCTGACAAAATACGTGCATATAAATGCGCAAAGTTTTACAATGATGTAAATAAATGGAACATATACAAAAGCATAAGAAATAAATACAAAGCTGAAATAAACAAAGAAAAAAATAACTTTATAAAAAATAAAATAAAATATGCGAATAACCAAAAGGAAATGTGGAAAAAAATAAAGCTAAAAGAAAAACATAAGAAAACTGAAACGGTGAAATTTAATGGAACTGAGTTGACAGACTATGTAGAAATTGCAAATCAATTTAATGCATACTTTGTAGGTAGCATAGAGCAAATTGTGCAAACTATCGATAATGTGCCATATAATAGCTGCATTCAACCGACCCAACACAAATTTCTCTTTAGGGAAGTGACAAGTAATGAAGTCTTAAAAGTTTGCAAAAACCTAAAAAATAAAACCGATTTCTACGGTATAAGCCCGAAAAAATTGAGTGACCAATGGCATTTAATAGGACAGAGTTTAACGAAAGTTGTGAATGAATCATTGAGAAATGGACATTTCCCAAGCTCATGGAAAGAATCAATGATAACCCCGGTAGAAAAAGTTCCTAATACAGTGAATTGTGGTGAATTCAGACCGATCAATTCTTTAAGAACACTTGAGAAAATACTTGAGACTGTTGGGAAAGATCAGATACAAAAACATCTAGAAAGAAATGAAAAAATCATTCGTGTGAGACAGCGGTGAATTATATAGTGAGCAATTGGAAATTGAACTATAAAACAAAACGAATGGTGCTTGCATTGGATTTTAAGAGGGCATTTGAAACAATTGATACCGATATTCTAATTGAAAAGCTTCAAACTTATAGTATAAAAAATAAAGAAAGATATTGGTTTGAGTCCTATATTAAAAACAGAACACAGAGAACAAAAGTAAATGGGAAAATATTAGAATGTGTAAAATTAAAATACGGTGTAAGGGTTCAATCCTGGGTGCATTGTTATTTTAAATAATTTCTTTATAATCTACATCAATGACATGCAGAATGTGGTGAGCGAATGTGAACTAATGCTGTAAGCAGACGATATAGTGATGTACTCAGAAGGAGAATCATATTAAGTATGTAAAGCTAAATTAATGAATGATTTAAATAAAATAAGCAAGTGGTTAAAAAGAATAAACTGAATTTAAATGAGAGTAAAACTAAATTAATGAAGATTAATATCTCAATTGAAGAACAACTACAGATAAATAACGAAACAATGGAAATAGTAGACAAACTAAAATATCTAGGAGTAATTCTGGATCAAGATTTAAAAATGGGTGAGCATATAAATTACATATGTAAAAAAATCGGGAAATAAATCGGGTTCTTTAAGAGAATACGGAACAAAAAAACACATGATGACAGCTATCAAAATATATAGCACAATGATTAAACCTCATTTTGAATATTGTTCTACATTAATATATACAACGTGCAACCAAAGTCAGATTGAAAGACTCCAAAAACTTCAAAATAAAGCAATGAGATCGATCTTAAAACTAATCAGATACACGGGAATACAATTTATGCTGGATACTCTAATATGGCTAAGCGTCGAACAAAAACTAAAACTAAACACACTTATTGCGATATTTAAAATAAAGATCAATAGTACACCAAGATACATGTCGGAAAGTGTAACGTATGTATGATAGGATTACATAGGACAACGAATGCGCAGAATACATTATTTTATAAAGGACTTAGAATGTTCAATCAGTTACCAATTAGTATAAAAAATGAAATAAACTACAAAAGAATATGCACCAATTATATCAAACGAATGAATTAATATGAATTGGTATATTAATGAAATTAACGTGATATTATGTATATATAACTTTATTTTGAAAAATTTAAGTGAAATCATGTTATAGAAAGGTCGTTGGAATACAACTAATATGTGATGAAATAATAGGTGATGTAACGATATGAATTGTAATAGTAAAAATAATTTGCTAATAAATAATAATAATAATAATAATAAAAAAAGGATGACCAAGGAGAATGAAAGGTGTAGGAAAAAGTTTTATGTGGCCCGCCCACAACATGATGAATGGCATGAATGATTGCAGCTTAAAGCTGCAATCATTCATGGCATAAGACGAAGCTAGCGTACATTTAATATTTCTAAAGAATAAAATGCAAATCTGCTGTATTTTTAGTTCTCGTTGATTAAATTTTTTTACGTTATTGTGAGAAAAACTTAATTTGTAGTTACTGCTGATTTTTTTAATAAGTTATTTCTACTATTCGGTATTCGGCCGAATATTTTAACCATACAATACTACAAGTGACACTCTCATTTTTTTTTAAATTTGCTTGTAGGTTTGATAAGAATACATAAGAGCGAATACGACAGAGAGAATAGTCGAAATGAGTGCGACTGAAAACGACTGATAGCTGTGGGGATTTGAAATTTGTTCTTGACTGTGTGTTATAGCATTGACAGACATATGGTGTAAAGTCTATAGATTTCACACTACAATGAAATAAGTCTATGTTGGGGTGACACACAACAATTGATTGTGGTTTTCTATTGTGGACTTTTTCAAAACAGCTGATAATTGAAAATTAAAACAACAACAAAAACAATTAACACATTTTGGTAGCATTTAGCCTTGATTTTATCTCAAAATAATCTATGGAAATGTCGTTTGTTTGTTATATAAATCCATGGTAGGTAGGTAGTAGTGGCAGCTCACGTAGGCACAGTAGGTTGGCCCATTGTGATACCACAAGATGACACGACTTGCCCCTTACGATTTAATGGGGAAGCCAATTGGACTTCCTGATGAACCGAGCAATGTCCGTAACTTTGATTTCAGATAGCCCGGTGAGACTGACGAGGAAGGAGCCCCCTAATAGGGTCAGTCTTCTTCTTGCTAGGGCCGGGCATTGACACATGAGGTGAAGGATAGATTCCTCCTCCTCCTCCTCTCAGCGACAGCTTCGGCAAAAGTCATTATTTGGGACACCTAGTCTTGTTGCATGTCTGCCGAAAAGGCAGTGACCGGTGAGTATTGATACCGTCTGGTGAATGGAGACATTGCTTAGTCCTACTAAATCCCTGGTGCGTCTCTTATTCAGAGATGGCCAGGTTTGTCTAGTGACCCAGCAGGAATCTTCTGCGACCCAGCGGTTGTTTGCTAGGTTGAGGTATGATTGTTTTATGAGGAGTTTCACTGTTGCCAGTGGAACTCCGATGTTGGAAAAGGAGATATCCGAAAGCAATGTGCCCATCTTAGCAAGTTCGTCTGCCTCACAATTTCCTTCAATGTCGCTATGTCCCGGTACCCAAAAGATCGATACCATGGCAAGTTCCGCTATCTCGTTAAGAGATACCCGGCATTCGTGGACAAGCTTAGATGTGGATTCAACCCCCTCAAGGGATTTGACGGCCGCCTGGCTGTCAGTGAAAATGTAAATATTCCTGCCAAATATCTCATTACACATGATCCACCTGGCGGCGTGGTTAATTGCCGTGACCTCTGCTTGAAAAACACTGCAGTGGTCAGGTAGTCGGAGGGCTAGCTTTAGGTTTAAGCTGCTGGAATATATACCGCTTCCTACCCTTGAATTGAGTTTGGAGCCATCAGTATAAATTTGAATTGAGTCCCGGCTGATATCCATGCCATCGCACCACTCCGCCCTGCTCGGTACGCAGGTGGTAAACCTGCGTTCAAAGCAGAGCGAGGGGGTGCGGTAATCGACATCAGTTGGGATAAGTAAATCTTTTATCAGGATTTGAGAGTGACCGATGTCGGTTCTCGACCAGCGACGGATGGCATTCAATCGCACAGCGGCGATCTTTGCCTGTTGTCTGATAAGAAGTGATGTTGGGATCCAACATAGAAGTGTAAATAGTGCCTTGGTAGGTGTAGTCCTTAGCGCTCTCGTTATCAATAGAGCGGACTGTCTCCTAACCTTGTCCAGGGCTAGCAGATAGGAAGATTTCTCCGTAACTGGCCACCAACAGATTGAGCCGTACAGAAGAATAGGTTCCACTACTGCTTGATAAAGCCACAGTATAGACTTGGAAGTCAAGCCCCATTTTGTGCCTATTGCTTTCTTGCAGCAATATAAGGCGCATAGTGATTTTCTAGCTCTCTCCTTGGTATTTTCTCTCCATAGAAGCTTAGAGTCAAGTACCAGCCCCAAGTATTTAACTTGGTTGCTTAGTCGTAGAGTAACTCCATTTACCTTTGGTAGGTTAAAAGAAGGAATCTTGTATCTCCTTGTGAAGAGTACTAGTTCGGTTTTGCTGGGATTAATGCCCAGGCCGCACTCTCCACTCCAGCGGCAGAGTGTTCTGAGATGCTGAGACATCAAGTCTGAGATGACATCAAGATGTCTACACGAGACGGATATAGCAATGTCGTCGGCGTATGCTATGACATTGCATCCGATGGCATCGAGTTCTATCAGCAAGGAGTTAACAACTAGGTTCCAGAGAAGGGGAGAGAGGACACCTCCTTGGGGTGTTCCTCTTACCACTTTTCTGCTGAGTTGTGTATTTCCTAACGCTGAGGTAATTTTTCTGTCGAAGAGAAGGCTACCCACTAAGTTGTTAATGCTACTGTCGACCCCCAGGTGGGACAGAGCTAGCATTACAGCCTGTGGGCATACATTGTTGAAAGCCCCTTCTATATCCAGAAAGGCAGTAAGCGTGTACTCCTTATGGGAGAGGGACTTTTCAATTTGTTGAGTCAGTTTATGCAGTGCTGTCTCAACCGACTTGCCTTTGTTGTAGGCATGCTGTGAGCCAGATAGTCTATTGATATCAATTGTATTATTTATGAAGTGGCCTAGGATTCTCTCAAAAGTTTTCAGAAGAAAGGAAGATAGGCTTATGGGACGAAGGTCCTTTGGTTTTGTGTGGCTTGTCTTACCCGCCTTGGGGATAAAGATTACCCGGTACTCCCGCCAGTTAGCCGGAATGTAGGAGAATCTTAAACAAGCATTAAAGATCTCTGTAAGCCATGGGATCGCCCACGCTAACGAGTGCTGCAGGTCAGCGGGGACGATGCCATCTAGGCCAGGGGATTTGAATGGGGCAAAAGATTTGATTGCCCATTGTAAATGGTTATGTCCTACCCTCCTTCGCAGGGAGTGATGAGTAGGAACAGAAGTGAAAGAAGGTCCATTTTCGGACCCTGTGTAGCTTCCTGGGAAGTGAGTGTCGAAGAGGATTTCCAGGGTTTCTGAGTGGGTGTCGGTCCAAGTTCCGTTATCCCTTTGAATGCATCCTGAATACCTCGGTGAGGAGCTTAGGATTTTGCGGAGTCGGTTCGTTTCAGAGATTCCTTTTATGTTGTCACAGAAGGTTCTCCAGGACGTTCGCTTCGCTTTCCTTACAGCATATTTAAAGTTTCGCAGGCTCTCCTTATAGGATTGCCAGTCCGATGTTCGCTTCGCTTCATTGAAGCGTTTTCTACAAGTTTTCCTTAGGGTTGCAATGTCTGCATTCCACCAAGGAGGTTTTAGCTTACCCCGAAATTTCGTTGGGTTACATGCAAATTTTGCTGCAGCCTCGTAGGCCGCTGTGAAGGTTCTAACTGCACTATCTAAGCTCTGTGTGCTCTGGATAGGTGCAGGGACCATTACAAGTTTAGAATCTAGGAAGGAGTGAAACTTCTCCCAATCAGTGTATTTCCTATTCATAAACGTTGTTGGGATTTTCGTATCCAACCCCGCAACAACAAAGGTAATATACCTATGGTCCGACAGTGAGCAGTCTTCGGAGACCATCCACTGTTGAACGAGACTTGATGACCTCTCACTTACTAATGTGAGGTCTATGACCTCTCTACGGTTAGAGGTTAGAAAGGTAGGTTCCTCACCTACGTTGGCTATTGTAAGTTTAATACCTAAAATGTAATCAAAAAGTGACTCACCCCTTTGATTAGTATCAGTGCTACCCCACACCTGGTGATGTGAGTTGGCATCCGCTCCTATGATGATAGGGATGTGTTTCCGATTTGCTTCTTGCGTTAAGGCCCTTTGTAGGTTGCTAGGTGGGTTCGGCCCGTAATCATGCGCCATGTAGCATGACGCAATCCACACAGGCATGCCCTCTATACCGACCGCTATACATGCGTTGTCGTTGTCGCAGAACCTGTTAAGGGCGATAAGGTTAATATTATTCTTAATTAGGATACATGCCCGTATTTTACCTGTACCAGGTGATATCAGGGTGTACCCTGTAGAGTTTAATCCACAAACCCGCTCATGACAGATCCATGGTTCCTGGATTAAACAGATGTCCTCCCCTGTTTCGTTCAGGCGGAGAAGTAGGGCTGCTGAGGCGGCTTTTGAATGGTGAAGGTTAATTTGCACTACCTTCACCATCCTTCGGCTGGCAGATTACTGTCTGGTCCAGGTCTTCCTCCCCAGACGAAAGGGAGGCTTCTTCTTGCTCTGAAGCCAGAACAAGGTCGAAGAAGTCCCCCGCTAATTCCGAGGTCGAAGTGGTGCTGCCTCCGTCATCGGAGTGCAGGACCTCCTTTTCCCCCGCCAGGTCCTCCGTTTGCTCGGCGGAACCCGTAGCTCCCTGCTCTTGTGCAGAGGGAACGGATGCTGAGCCGCTTTCCGCGTTGCTCCCTTTATCACCCTTGTAGATTCGAAGGGTGGTCGACCCGAAACCGTAGTTGACCACACTCTTCCTCTCCTGCAATGGCGCGAGGGACCCCTCATTTAGCACGATGAGTGCCTCGCGCATGCTACCGCTGGGCTCGCCAACCTTCACCACCTTCCAATCGTGAGTTGGGAGGTCAAGGTTGCTGAGCTGCAGCAGCTGGAGAATCTCCTCGGGCGAAGATGGCTCTAGTGGTAGCCAAGCCTTTGATCTTGGACGGCTTGGAATCTGGTCCCGTGTTACAGCTTTAATTTTAGCTCCGGGCCATATTTCTCCCACTTCTTCAATGGCTAGCTTGTATAGATCCGCTGAGCGTTGATCTGCACATGCTATAAGTTTGACATGTCCCTGGTACCAACCTGCATCTCTGCAAACTGGTGAGGGACCAGGATGGGCAAGAACAATCTTGCTATATACGCGCAGCAAGGCCAGCTCCACCAACTTCCAGTTTGCCGGAGAGATGGTGCCGTCGCCTTTGCTGGCGTCTATAATGGCCCATACGAGAGAGCCTTTCGCTATCTCGCTGTAGGGGCGGGCCGTATTCGGCCTCGGGGCTGTAAGCCTTGGTCTCTTTCCTTGTGAGGTGGAAGGAGGGACGGTCTCCGCAGACCTTTGCCGCTTTTGAGTGGCCCCTGAAACAGGCGGCAGACTCTCAGGGCGAACCGCGACATTTTTTTTGGCCCATTCAATGGATGCCTTGTCGCTTTCCGTTAGGGATTCTGGAGCAGAGTGCTCAAACCTTGCCAGTATCCGCAAGGCAGCCCTACGGGTTCTGTATGCCCGTGTCGAGGCATTCTGAGCTCCACTGCTCATGGAAGTAGTGCCTGCTGCGCCCCCAGTTTTCACAGGAACGGGCTTTTTTGCCGAAGGTCCTGAAATTCCTTGAGACGCTTGGGTAGGGGTAGCTTTGGTGCTAGGCTTAGCTGCCTTGGCACCAGTGCTCCCTGAAGATGAGGCATTGTCGTTGCCTTTTACCGGTGTGGTTAGGGAAACAGCGCCTTGCCTGGGAACCTGTTTTCGGACTTGCCTACCCTTGGGGTTAGGCAGGCCCGTTTTATCAGTGCTACTAGACGTAGCGTTATGTTGTCCCCCTGACGGGTTGGACGTTTTGGAATTAGTACCCATCCCTGAAGGGTTGAGTAGCTGTCCCCCTGATGGGTTGGACTTGGTGTTTGTTGGGTTTTTGTTGTATAAATCCATACGATGGAATTAATTTCATGCATTTCGCATAAATTACTTGAAATTAGAAATTGAAACATCTGGTTTCCGATAAAATAATCGATATTTCGTTTAATTTGGTGCAGCGTTGCCATATCAATCTAAGAAGTCCACAATAAATCCTCCCTTTCAATGTAGTGTGAAGTCTATAAAAAGTCTATGTTGGCTAAGGTAGACTTTTGAGAAATACCTATGTGTGTCACCTAGACTTCACACCATCATGGTGTAAAATACCTACGTCTGTCAGTGCTATTAGTGACACTGGCATTGTACGTACACGCGTTTTGGTGAAAGTCCAAACTTTTTTGCGGCTGTATTGCTCTTGTGGAATGTCCAATCTGTGTGGTGAAAGTCCATGTTCCACATAATTTTTTCCCTCCATAGCCAAGTGTCACTTGTAGTATTGTATGATTTTAACTATTCGGCCGAATACCGAATACTAAAAAATGACGCCGAACAGGCCGAATACCGAATAGTGGCCGAATATTCGTGGCATCACTAATTACCAATACCACCCTTATCCGTAATAATGAACGAAATCGCGGCACGAAAACCACTGTTGACTTGTGTTATTTTTAATTTTATTTTTTGTTAAATCAATTTTCAGATCACGA
Organism: Chlorops oryzae; assembly: GCA_020466095.1. Classification (NCBI taxonomy): domain Eukaryota; kingdom Metazoa; phylum Arthropoda; class Insecta; order Diptera; family Chloropidae; genus Chlorops; species Chlorops oryzae. Next base: position 11,323 of record JAIPUU010001354.1, read on the forward strand.
TTTTTATAGCTTTTAAGAAAGATAACCCAGTTAATATTAAATAAAATTTTTTATTTTCATAAAATATTTACCCTGGAGTGCCAATCATATTTAGTGCACGAGTCCGATAATGTTAGCCTTTTGGACTACCTTTATCCAAAAATTCCAGTGTAGAAGAAAAAAAATGGGTTCTTCTAATTAAATGGAGTAAAAATCAATACCCTAATATGCACATATTTGATTTTAAAAACTATTTATCATGAATAGTAGTTTTTTATATAATCACTTTTATTTAGGTCAGATTCGAACTCAGCGACCTCCAAAACTCTGTTATGCCCAGTTTCAGCTCAATCCAAGCATTTTTGAAGAAACAGGCAGACGTATTGAATCCGCCATTTCGTTTTTCCAAAAAGAAAGTTCAGATTCGAACTCAGCTAGAAGGCGCTCTTCGTTAGCTATTTCTGTATTTTTATACAAAGCAAAATACATTGGCTTGGCCATTGGTAACACTGCGTGACAAGGTTTTTGCCACAAGAGTTTTGAACGTTGGTTCCAACTCTACTGTCAACCCGCATTGCAAAACAACAAACTTTTTATCTTCATCACGTGTAGTTATTAAACTAGAGCCACTAACGCACTTATCGGCTTTTTTGGATCGACAGCGCTTTGTTTCATAAAATTTCAAAAATGTGTCAATGCTAATTCATTGTTAATACATTAAGCCTTAATACTAAACCAAAATAGTGACTCTAATCGCAGAATCAATGGTTGAAAATGATGTTCAAACTTGAAAACTCGTAATTTTTCTCTAAAAAATGTACAAATTTTTTACTTTAAATGGACTTATCTTGATCAATATTTACGTTGTAGTTAAAATATTCCTTTAAGATAAAGGAGTAATGAATTTCTTGCAAATATTTCTAAAAATTAAAGTTTTCCCTTAAATATTGGCTGAGAATTTCACCATTTTATGAAAGCATTGAATTTGAAAAGTCTGTGCGACATATTTTTTTAAGAAATCTCTGTCGCGAAGAAAGGTATACCCAAAATAAAGTAAATTGCACTTTTTTTTGGATTCAGGATGAAGTCCCCATATAAATTTACTACTTTCGTTTATGTGGCACTACTTTTTGCTAAAAAAACAAATGTCTACCAGTGTTATATATATTTTTTTTTAATTGAAAAAATCTTATCCCATCGACTCGCTTGCGAAAAGTGCCATAAAAACAATTCTGCGCGCTATATCCGACAACACAAATGCGTTCCATTTGTCTGCACAGGGAATATAGCTATTAAGACTGACTCAGACAGTAGGGCGTTTCAGACGTGAAACAAAGTGTTGAAATTCGAAGACAGCGGGGTCTAAAAAGAAAGTTTAGGCAAAAAGAAAAATTTGGGCATCATTAGAAATTTTTTTTATTGAGGTTTAGATAGCGCGCTGATGCGTTTAAGTTGAAATGTAACATTTTTGGTATATAGCCTAAATGCAAGTCAAACAAATTTATATGCAAATAAATATTTTCGAATCGCTTAAACATATTATGAATCAATTGATCGGTAAAACATCGAACTGTTCCTGGAAAAACCATTAATTGAAATCAATTTTTGTGTTTTCTGCCCCTAAAAGTATACAGACAAAAGTTGAAAATCTGTCAAATTGAAAATTCTAAAGGGTCTGGCGGGTTAAGCAAAGGCATGCGGCATCATGAAAGGAATTTTTAAATTTTGTTGATTTTTCGATAGGCGCCATCTAAAAACACTGTGGAGACCACTTTTTAGATTTTTATTTTGAACGGTCCTTGAAATATCCTTGAAAATCCTTTTTTATAAGTCTTTTTTCAAAATTGTATTTCTCAACAACCAATTGAGATAGACAGACGATCTAAGCAGATTATATTAGATAATAAAACAAGGAAGCTAAAAACTTTTTTTAAATTTTTACACTGAGAAAAATTTTTTCGCAAAACTAACAAGAAAATTTTGAATATTTTTTTTCAGTGTATTCCCAGTTTCCCGCCACTCTATAATTTGCTTTTTAAAACACCCCTTAGTATTTACTTTCATTTAAAAGCAAAAAATATTTCAATCAGATGGCGCAGCAGTGTGATATTCAAAAAATTGCAAGTGCAGCTATATGCTCCCAGTACAAATATCCAGTACAACTGTGTGCAATATGGTACAGTACAAAAATATGCTCTTATGTTTTCTTAAATATCTCAAGAAGGTATTCATCGATTTAAATAAATCTTCTTTTGAATAAAAGTTTAAGCTTAGAGGTAAGTTTTTAAAATAGCAAAAAAGTATTACAAAACCAGGAATACACTGAAAAGAATAGCCTAATTTTTGTTTTCTTTTTTGTGCAAAAATTTTTCTCAGTGTAAAATATAAAAATATATGTTCTGGGTTCCTTGGTTTGTTAACAATGATTCACCGTTTGTTTCATCTTTCTATCTATATTAGTTTTTGAAATATTTAGAAAAATATACTGCATATTTTTATACTTAAGACTTGGCGTATGAGTGATGTGTTTTTGTACCATATTGCACACATTTGTACTGGATATTAGTACTGGGAGCATATAGCTGCACTTGCAATTTTTTGAATATCACACTGCTGCGCCATCTGATTGAAATATTTTTTGCTTTTAAATGAAAGTAAATACTAAGGGGTGTTTTGAAAAGCAAATTATAGAGTGGCGGGAAACTGGGAATACACTGAAAAAAAATATTCAAAATTTTCTTGTTAGTTTTGCGAAAAAATTTTTCTCAGTGTAAAAATTTAAAAAAAAGTTTTTAGCTTCCTTGTTTTATTATCTAATATAATCTGCTTAGATCGTCTGTCTATCTCAATTGGTTGTTGAGAAATACAATTTTGAAAAAAGGCTTATAAAAAAGTATTTTCAAGGATATTTCAAGGACCGTTCAAAATAAAAATCTAAAAAGTGGTCTCCACAGTGTTTTTAGATGGCGCCTATCGAAAAATCAACAAAATTTAAAAATTCCTTTCATGATGCCGCAACCCGCTAGACCCTTTACAAAAAATAAATAAAAATTTTGTAGCTTTCTTTAAGGCGTTATTTGACGAAAATTCAAGTCCTCTGAGCGAAATGATGCCCAAATTTTTCGATTTACATTATCTTTCGTTTGAGACCCCGCCGTCTTCGAAATTAAAATCTTTTTCACGTCTGAAACGCCCTACTCAGACAGTCTGAAAATAATGGAAATAGAGGCTTCAACTTCCAAAAATTTACCATTTCTTAAAAGACATGATTAAAAGACATGGAGCTGTGGCAATTATCGCGATTGTTTCACCGAGAGAAAAAGGTAGTTATATTAACTGAAAAAGCAGGTTAAAATAACCGAGTTCACCGTTAATTGTTAACTTATGTACAGTAGCGGTGAACTCAACAGTACAAACACAGTCAATAAGGATATAACTACCTGAAGGTTGATATAACTGTCTATCGATGATAGTTGGAGCCGAACGTCAGGTTCGATATTGAGTTTGCTGCGGTATTTCGTTTTTGTTGATGCGTAGCATGAAAAGCCTCACAAGTACTCACAAATTTATGTGGTAGCGAAGGGAAGAAGGATCTGTATTGCTTTCTTCCCAAAGTCTACTAGAAACAACATAAAGCATACATTATAAAATTTATTCGTGGAGCCCTTTCAAGCGCCTCGCGGAGCCCTGGGGCTCCACGGAGCACACCACTTTGGCAACCGATGATCTAAATAATTTAGAAATTTCCATTAATAATTTTTTGAAAAGGTACGAGGGCAAATGAAATCCTAGAGAATTACTAGAAAGTGCCTTCAACAATTACGCTCACATCGCTTTTTAAAATTAAAAAAAATTGGTGTCTGTGAACTCAATTTACGGCAAATAGTTTTTACCTGATAACGTCATAGGTAAGTAGGTAGTAGTGACAGCTTTTGCTCACGTAAGCACAGTAGGTTGGCCTATTGTGATACCACAAGATGACACGACTTGCCCCATAAAATTTAATGGGGAAGCCAATTAGGCTTCCTGATGAACCGAGCGATTTCTGCGACTTTGATTTCAGATAGCCCGGTGAGGCTGATAAAGAAGGAATACCCTAGTAGGGACAATCTTCTTCTTGCTAGGGCCGGGCATTGACACATGAGGTGGCGGATGGATTATTTCTCCTCCCCCAAGCGACAGCTGCCACAAAAGTCATTATTTGGGACACCTAGCCTTGTTGCATGTCTGCCGAAAAGGCAATCACCGGAGAGCATTGATACCGTCTGGTGAATTGACACGCTGATTAGTCCTACTAGATTCCTGGGCCCCTATTATGGTTTGCGTTGCGTTCGCAATTGCGTTGCGTTACCAAGTTGCGTTGCGTAAATATTTCGGTATTATAGAACTCGTTCGAACAGAAGTAATGTTGCATACTATGTTTTACGGAGGGAAAAGTGTTTTCAGTGGGTAATACTTACATTTACTTTCAAACAATTGTCAAAGAATTGCATTTTGATCGAATCGCGAAAGTGCTAAGTTGTGTGCTTAGTTTTGAAGTCTAAAAATTCATAAAAATAAAGAGTGGAAAAATGGACGACGTGGCATTATGGTTGGATGGAGGTTCGGGAAGGAGCGAATCTAACGAAAGACGAAAACGGCGAAACAATTCGAACATTATGAGCCTTAGTGAAGAAAGGTAAATATGTGCTGAAAGATTTGCAAACGAGGAATTAATATATTTTTCTTTTAGCTTCGTTAAACATTTTCGGCTTTCCAAAGAGGTGTTCACATATGTATTAAGCGAAATTCAAAGGGAGCTTGGAAGTCCCATTCGTTCCTTTGCGATTACAGCCGAAAGAAGTTTGTGCATGAAAGAAGTTTGTGCAGCCACCATAAACTTTACCATCTCCTCAAATTGCTTTTGGCTTGTTTGCTCATTTTTCCTTCAGTTTTTCCCTAAAATAAAAATTCTTAGATTTCTTTTTCAATTTAATTTTAAAATGTTTGAAATAACTTACATTTCTTTGCTTTGCTGACAAAGTGCTTCTTTGCCTGTCCGACGCTAATTAAGGTTTAGGTTTTTCCTCAAATAAAAATCTTCCATTTTAAGAAAAAAATGTTGAAAAAACTCATATTTTCTTGCTATGGCACACAACTCGTTAGCTCTTAACCTAACGAACAGAAATTTCGTTTATCGAACGGTTTTGACAGGTAGAAACGCGAACCGTAATTACCTGCATACGCAAATCGCGAAAGGGAAAAAATGAATTGCGTTTCCCGCGAGCACATTCTCGCATTTCGCGAACTATAATACCGAATGTTCGATTGCGTTCAAAAATGTTGCGTTTACGCAAACCATAATAGGGGCCCTGGAGTGCCTCTTATTCAGAGATGGCCAGGATCATATAGTACTATAGATGGCACTTGGCAAAAAACGTGTGTGTTGAATTGAAGTAGGCCCCCTGTGCATGCATTCTTATGGAAAAATCAAAAACGTAGCACGCTCCCTGAAAATTCCGGTTCCGGTCTAACAAATATTTTATAAACTTGTGACATGAACTAAAATTTTTGTTAAAATTCAGTTATATATAAGTGTTAATCAAAGGTTTTTCATAAGAACTCATTATATTTTACAGCAAAATATGTTATTCTTATACAATTAAAAATAATTAGATAAAATTTTGCTCATATTATTGAGGAACGCTAAAGTAGAGTACTCATGCGTCGAATATGACCGATTAAAAAAAAGTTTAAATTCCACTACAGAATGCATAAACTATATATTTTTGGATCTCTTCTGAATGAAAAGGGTACATAATTGCATAAATTATCATAAAAAAAGTTAAAAAGTTTTACATTAAAAAGAACACATTAAAAAATTTCAACTCAAGTATGTTTAGTTACAAAATTAAGTGAATACTCAGAAACTTATAGCATCACTAGTTCACCACGGAATTCGGTTGTTGTTGTAAGTGTCCCCTATATTACTATATGGCCAGGATTGTCTAGTAACTCAGCAGGAGTCTTCTGCAACCCAGCGTTTGTTCGCTAGCTTGAGGTATTCTTGTTTTATGAGGAATTTCACTGTTGCCAGTGGAACCCCGATATTGGAAAAGGAGATATCCAAAAGCAATGTAGCCATCTTAGCAAGTTCGTCGGCCTCACAATTTCCTACAATGTGTCTTTGTCCCGGTACCCAAAAGATCGATACCATTGAATGTTCCGCTATCTCGGGAAGAGATATCCGGCATTACAGGTTGGCTGATAAGTCCCCGGTCTGACACATAGATGCGTCGCTAGTATTAAATGCATATTATTTTTATATAGTGGCAACCTTCAAATGATTCGTGTCAAAATTTGACGTCTGTAAGTCAATTAGTTTGTGAGATAGAGCGTCTTTTGTGAAGCAACTTTTGTTATTGTGAAAAAAAATGGAAAAAAAGGAATTTCGTGTTTTGATAAACCATTTGTCTGCACAGGAATATAGCTATTAAGACTGACTCAGACAGTAGGGCGTTTCAGACGTGAAACAAAGTGTTGAAATTCGAAGACAGCGGGGTCTAAAAAGAAAGTTTAGGCAAAAAGAAAAATTTGGGCATCATTAGAAATTTTTTTTATTGAGGTTTAGATAGCGCGCTGATGCGTTTAAGTTGAAATGTAACATTTTTGGTATATAGCCTAAATGCAAGTCAAACAAATTTATATGCAAATAAATATTTTCGAATCGCTTAAACATATTATGAATCAATTGATCGGTAAAACATCGAACTGTTCCTGGAAAAACCATTAATTGAAATCAATTTTTGTGTTTTCTGCCCCTAAAAGTATACAGACAAAAGTTGAAAATCTGTCAAATTGAAAATTCTAAAGGGTCTGGCGGGTTAAGCAAAGGCATGCGGCATCATGAAAGGAATTTTTAAATTTTGTTGATTTTTCGATAGGCGCCATCTAAAAACACTGTGGAGACCACTTTTTAGATTTTTATTTTGAACGGTCCTTGAAATATCCTTGAAAATCCTTTTTTATAAGTCTTTTTTCAAAATTGTATTTCTCAACAACCAATTGAGATAGACAGACGATCTAAGCAGATTATATTAGATAATAAAACAAGGAAGCTAAAAACTTTTTTTTTAAATTTTTACACTGAGAAAAATTTTTTTCGCAAAACTAACAAGAAAATTTTGAATATTTTTTTTTCAGTGTATTCCCAGTTTCCCGCCACTCTATAATTTGCTTTTCAAAACACCCCTTAGTATTTACTTTCATTTAAAAGCAAAAAATATTTCAATCAGATGGCGCAGCAGTGTGATATTCAAAAAATTGCAAGTGCAGCTATATGCTCCCAGTACAAATATCCAGTACAACTGTGTGCAATATGGTACAGTACAAAAATATGCTCTTATGTTTTCTTAAATATCTCAAGAAGGTATTCATCGATTTAAATAAATCTTCTTTTGAATAAAAGTTTAAGCTTAGAGGTAAGTTTTTAAAATAGCAAAAAAGTATTACAAAACCAGGAATACACTGAAAAGAATAGCCTAATTTTTGTTTTCTTTTTTGTGCAAAAATTTTTCTCAGTGTAAAATATAAAAATATATGTTCTGGGTTCCTTGGTTTGTTAACAATGATTCACCGTTTGTTTCATCTTTCTATCTATATTAGTTTTTGAAATATTTAGAAAAATATACTGCATATTTTTATACTTAAGACTTGGCGTATGAGTGATGTGTTTTTGTACCATATTGCACACATTTGTACTGGATATTAGTACTGGGAGCATATAGCTGCACTTGCAATTTTTTGAATATCACACTGCTGCGCCATCTGATTGAAATATTTTTTGCTTTTAAATGAAAGTAAATACTAAGGGGTGTTTTGAAAAGCAAATTATAGAGTGGCGGGAAACTGGGAATACACTGAAAAAAAATATTCAAAATTTTCTTGTTAGTTTTGCGAAAAAATTTTTCTCAGTGTAAAAATTTAAAAAAAAGTTTTTAGCTTCCTTGTTTTATTATCTAATATAATCTGCTTAGATCGTCTGTCTATCTCAATTGGTTGTTGAGAAATACAATTTTGAAAAAAGGCTTATAAAAAAGTATTTTCAAGGATATTTCAAGGACCGTTCAAAATAAAAATCTAAAAAGTGGTCTCCACAGTGTTTTTAGATGGCGCCTATCGAAAAATCAACAAAATTTAAAAATTCCTTTCATGATGCCGCAACCCGCTAGACCCTTTACAAAAAATAAATAAAAATTTTGTAGCTTTCTTTAAGGCGTTATTTGACGAAAATTCAAGTCCTCTGAGCGAAATGATGCCCAAATTTTTCGATTTACATTATCTTTCGTTTGAGACCCCCGCCGTCTTCGAAATTAAAATCTTTTTCACGTCTGAAACGCCCTACTCAGACAGTCTGAAAATAATGGAAATAGAGGCTTCAACTTCCAAAAATTTACCATTTCTTAAAAGACATGATTAAAAGACATGGAGCTGTGGCAATTATCGCGATTGTTTCACCGAGAGAAAAAGGTAGTTATATTAACTGAAAAAGCAGGTTAAAATAACCGAGTTCACCGTTAATTGTTAACTTATGTACAGTAGCGGTCAACTCAACAGTACAAACACAGTCAATAAGGATATAACTACCTGAAGGTTGATATAACTGTCTATCGATGATAGTTGGAGCCGAACGTCAGGTTCGATATTGAGTTTGCTGCGGTATTTCGTTTTTGTTGATGCGTAGCATGAAAAGCCTCACAAGTACTCACAAATTTATGTGGTAGCGAAGGGAAGAAGGATCTGTATTGCTTTCTTCCCAAAGTCTACTAGAAACAACATAAAGCATACATTATAAAATTTATTCGTGGAGCCCTTTCAAGCGCCTCGCGGAGCCCTGGGGCTCCACGGAGCACACCACTTTGGCAACCGATGATCTAAATAATTTAGAAATTTCCATTAATAATTTTTTGAAAAGGTACGAGGGCAAATGAAATCCTAGAGAATTACTAGAAAGTGCCTTCAACAATTACGCTCACATCGCTTTTTAAAATTAAAAAAAATTGGTGTCTGTGAACTCAATTTACGGCAAATAGTTTTACCTGATAACGTCATAGGTAAGTAGGTAGTAGTGACAGCTTTTGCTCACGTAAGCACAGTAGGTTGGCCTATTGTGATACCACAAGATGACACGACTTGCCCCATAAAATTTAATGGGGAAGCCAATTAGGCTTCCTGATGAACCGAGCGATTTCTGCGACTTTGATTTCAGATAGCCCGGTGAGGCTGATAAAGAAGGAATACCCTAGTAGGGACAATCTTCTTCTTGCTAGGGCCGGGCATTGACACATGAGGTGGCGGATGGATTATTTCTCCTCCCCCAAGCGACAGCTGCCACAAAAGTCATTATTTGGGACACCTAGCCTTGTTGCATGTCTGCCGAAAAGGCAATCACCGGAGAGCATTGATACCGTCTGGTGAATTGACACGCTGATTAGTCCTACTAGATTCCTGGGCCCCTATTATGGTTTGCGTTGCGTTCGCAATTGCGTTGCGTTACCAAGTTGCGTTGCGTAAATATTTCGGTATTATAGAACTCGTTCGAACAGAAGTAATGTTGCATACTATGTTTTACGGAGGGAAAAGTGTTTTCAGTGGGTAATACTTACATTTACTTTCAAACAATTGTCAAAGAATTGCATTTTGATCGAATCGCGAAAGTGCTAAGTTGTGTGCTTAGTTTTGAAGTCTAAAAATTCATAAAAATAAAGAGTGGAAAAATGGACGACGTGGCATTATGGTTGGATGGAGGTTCGGGAAGGAGCGAATCTAACGAAAGACGAAAACGGCGAAACAATTCGAACATTATGAGCCTTAGTGAAGAAAGGTAAATATGTGCTGAAAGATTTGCAAACGAGGAATTAATATATTTTTCTTTTAGCTTCGTTAAACATTTTCGGCTTTCCAAAGAGGTGTTCACATATGTATTAAGCGAAATTCAAAGGGAGCTTGGAAGTCCCATTCGTTCCTTTGCGATTACAGCCGAAAGAAGTTTGTGCATGAAAGAAGTTTGTGCAGCCACCATAAACTTTACCATCTCCTCAAATTGCTTTTGGCTTGTTTGCTCATTTTTTCCTTCAGTTTTTCCCTAAAATAAAAATTCTTAGATTTCTTTTTCAATTTAATTTTAAAATGTTTGAAATAACTTACATTTCTTTGCTTTGCTGACAAAGTGCTTCTTTGCCTGTCCGACGCTAATTAAGGTTTAGGTTTTTCCTCAAATAAAAATCTTCCATTTTAAGAAAAAAATGTTGAAAAAACTCATATTTTCTTGCTATGGCACACAACTCGTTAGCTCTTAACCTAACGAACAGAAATTTCGTTTATCGAACGGTTTTTGACAGGTAGAAACGCGAACCGTAATTTACCTGCATACGCAAATCGCGAAAGGGAAAAAATGAATTGCGTTTCCCGCGAGCACATTCTCGCATTTCGCGAACTATAATACCGAATGTTCGATTGCGTTCAAAAATGTTGCGTTTACGCAAACCATAATAGGGGCCCTGGAGTGCCTCTTATTCAGAGATGGCCAGGATCATATAGTACTATAGATGGCACTTGGCAAAAAACGTGTGTGTTGAATTGAAGTAGGCCCCCTGTGCATGCATTCTTATGGAAAAATCAAAAACGTAGCACGCTCCCTGAAAATTCCGGTTCCGGTCTAACAAATATTTTATAAACTTGTGACATGAACTAAAATTTTTGTTAAAATTCAGTTATATATAAGTGTTAATCAAAGGTTTTTCATAAGAACTCATTATATTTTACAGCAAAATATGTTATTCTTATACAATTAAAAATAATTAGATAAAATTTTGCTCATATTATTGAGGAACGCTAAAGTAGAGTACTCATGCGTCGAATATGACCGATTAAAAAAAAGTTTAAATTCCACTACAGAATGCATAAACTATATATTTTTGGATCTCTTCTGAATGAAAAGGGTACATAATTGCATAAATTATCATAAAAAAGTTAAAAAGTTTTACATTAAAAAGAACACATTAAAAAATTTCAACTCAAGTATGTTTAGTTACAAAATTGAGTGAATACTCAAAAAATTATAGCATCACTAGTTCACCACGGAATTCGGTTGTTGTTGTAAGTGTCCCCTATATTACTATATGGCCAGGATTGTCTAGTAACTCAGCAGGAGTCTTCTGCAACCCAGCGTTTGTTCGCTAGCTTGAGGTATTCTTGTTTTATGAGGAATTTCACTGTTGCCAGTGGAACCCCGATATTGGAAAAGGAGATATCCAAAAGCAATGTAGCCATCTTAGCAAGTTCGTCGGCCTCACAATTTCCTACAATGTGTCTTTGTCCCGGTACCCAAAAGATCGATACCATTGAATGTTCCGCTATCTCGGGAAGAGATATCCGGCATTACAGGTTGGCTGATAAGTCCCCGGTCTGACACATAGATGGCGTCGCTAGTATTAAATGCATATTATTTTTATATAGTGGCAACCTTCAAATGATTCGTGTCAAAATTTGACGTCTGTAAGTCAATTAGTTTGTGAGATAGAGCGTCTTTTGTGAAGCAACTTTTGTTATTGTGAAAAAAATGGAAAAAAAGGAATTTCGTGTTTTGATAAAATACTGTTTTCTGAAGGGAAAAAATACAGTGGAAGCAAAAACTTGGCTTGATAATGAGTTTCCGGACTCTGCCCCAGGAAAATCAACAATAATTGATTGGTATGCAAAATTCAAGCGTGGTGAAATGAGCACGGAGGACGGTGAACGCAATGGACGCCCGAAAGAGGTGGTTACCGACGAAAACATCAAAAAAATTCACAAAATGATTTTGAATGACCATAAAATGAAGTTGATCGAGATAGCAGAGGCCTTAAAGATATCAAAGGAACGTGTTGGTCATATCATTCATCAATATTTGGATATGAAAAAGCTCTGTGCAAAATGGGTGCCGCGCGAGCTCACATTTGACCAAAAACAACAACGTGTTGATGATTCTGAGCGGTGTTTGCAGCTGTTAACTCGCAATACACTCAAGTTTTTGCGTCGATATGTGACAATGGATGAAACATGGCTCTATCACTACACTCCTGAGTCCAATCGACAGTCGGCTGAGTGGACAGCGATCGGTGAACCGTCTCCGAAGCTTGGAAAGACTCAAAAGTCCGCTGGCAAAGTAATGGCCTCTGTTTTTTGGGATGGGCATGGAATAATTTTTATCGATTATCTTGAGAAGGGAAAAACCATCAACAGTGACTATTATATGCCGTTATTGGAGCGTTTGAAGGTCGAAATCGCGGCAAAACGGCCCCATATGAAGAAGAAAAAAGTGTTGTTCCATCAAGACAACGCACCGTGCCACAAGTCATTGAGAACGATGGCAAAAGTTCATGAATTAGGCTTCGAATTGCTTCCCCACCCACCGTATTCTCCAGATCTGGCCCCCAGCGACTTTTTCTTGTTCTCAGACCTCAAAAGGATGCTCGCAGGGCAAAAATTTGGCTGCAATGAAGAGGTGATCGCCGAAACTGAGGCCTATTTTGAGGCAAAGCCGAAGGAGTACTACCAAAATGGTATCAAAAAATTGGAAGGTCGTTATAATCGTTGTATCGCTCTTGAAGGGAACTATGTTGAATAATAAAAACGAATTTTGACAAAAAAATGTGTTTTTCTTTGTTAGACCGGGGACTTATCAGCCAACCTGTTACATAGACAAGCTTAGATGTAGATTCAGTCCCATCAAAGGATTTGACAGCCGCCTGGCTGTCGGTGAAAATGTAAATATTCCTGCCAAATATTTCATTACACATGAGCCACCTTGTCTAAGATGCTGGAATATATAATATACCGCATCCAACCCTTGAATTGAGTTTGGAACCGTCAGTATAAACTTGAATTGAGGCTCAGCTGATATGTATAACCCCGCACCACTCCTCCCTGCTCAGTACGCATGTGGTAAACCTGCGTTTAAAGCAGAGCGAGGGTGTGCAGTAGTCGACATCAGTTGGGATTTGGAAATATTTTGTCAAGATTTGAGAATGACCGATGTCGGTTCTTGGCCAATGACAAACGGCATTCAGTCACATAGCAGCGATCTTTGCCTGTTTCCTGATGAGAAGTGGTGTTGGGATTCAACACAGAAGTGTGAATAGTGCCTTGGTAGGTGTAGTCCTTAGCGTCCATGTTATCAATAGAGCGGACTGTCTCCTGACATTTTCCAGGACTTTCAGATAGGAGTATTTTTCAGTAACTGGCCACCAACAGGTTGAGCCGTTGAGAAGGATAGGTTCCACTGCTGCTTGGTAAAGCCATCTTATAGACTTGGGGGTCAAGCCTTATTTAATGCCTATTGCTCTTTTGCAGAAATATAGAGCGCGCGTATTTTCTCTCCATAGGAGTTTAGAGTCAAGTATAAGCCCTAAGTACTTCACTTGGTTTCTTAAGCGTGGAATAACCCCATTAACTTTTGATAGGTTAAAAGATGGAATCTTGTGTCTCATTGTGAAGATTACTAGCTCAGTTTTGCTGGAGTTAATCCCCATGCCACACAATCTACTCCAGCGTCAAAGTGTTCTGAGATTCTGAGACATCATGTCTGAGCTGACATCAAGATGTTAGCCCGAGACGAATATAGCAATGTCGTCGGCATACGCAATGACATTGCATCCGAAAGCCTCGAGTTCCACCAGTAAGGAGTTAACAACAAGATTCCCGAAAAAGGGGAGAAGGGACACCCTCTTAGGGTCTTCCTCTTACCACTTTTCTGCTGAGTTGTGTATTTCCTAAGAATGAGGTGATCTTCCTGTCGATAAGTAGGCTGCCCACTAAGTTGTTAAAGTTGCTGCCGTCACCTAGGTAGGACAGAGCTAACGTTACAGCTTGTGGGCAGACATTATTGAAAGACCCTTCTATATCCAGAAACGCTGTAAGCGTGTACTCCTTTTATGATAAGGACTTTTAAATTTTCTGAATACGTGTGTGCAGTGTTGTCCCTACCGACTTGCCTTTGTTGTAGGCATGTTGTGAGCAGTATTTGCCACTAAAGAAAAAAAATTTATAGCACATAAGCTCAAAAAAGTTTGCAAAATCAAAAAAAAAGTTAAAATTTTTATACCCAGCGTAAGCATCAAAAAAGTAACCAAATCGATAACAAAGTTCAAAAGTTCACATAAAAATAAAATGGCAAAAATAACCAAAACGGCAACACTGGTTGTGATTCAGATAGCCTGTTGATATCGAGAGTATCATTTATGAAGTGGCCTAGGTTCCTTTGGAAAGTTTTCAGAGGAAAGGAAGACAGGCTTAAGGAACGGAAGTCCTTTGATTTTGTCTGGCTTGTTTTGCCCGCCTCGGGGATAAATATTAGCCGATACTCCCGCCAATTGGCCGATATGTAGGAGAGTCTCAAACAAGCATTATAAATCTCTGTAAGCCATGGAATCACCCACGCTAACGAGTGTTGCAGGTCAGCGGGCGAGATGCCGTCTGGGCCAGGGGATTTGAATGGGGCGAAAGATTTAATTGCCCATTGTAGTTTATTTTATCTTAGCCTCCATCTCAGAGAGTGATATAAGGTAGTAAAAGTGAGAGGCGGTCCATTGTCGGACCCTGGGTAGCTTCCTGGGAAGGGAGTGTCTAGGAGGACATCCAGTGTTTCTGAGGCAGTGACGGTCCAACTACTGTTCTCCTTTTAAATGTATCCTGGATACCTCGGTGAGGAGCTTAGGATTTTGCGGAAACGGTTAGTTTCAGAGATTCCTTCTATGTTATCACAGAATGCTTTCCAGGACGAACGTTTCGCAGTCAGGACTGCATATTTGAAGTTATGGAGGCTCTCTTTGTAGGATTTCCAGTCCCATGTTAGTTTTGCTTCATTAAAATGCTTTATACAGGTTTTCCTTTGGGCTGCGATATCTGCATTCCACCAAGTAGGTTTTGGCTTACCTCGAAATTTCGTTGGGTTACATGCGAATTTAGCTGCGGCCGAGTAGGCCGATGTGAAGGTATTAACCGCACTATTTAAGCTATGTTTACTATGGCTGGATAGGTGTCGGGACCTTTTCAAGTTAAGATTCTAGGAAGGAGTGAAACTTCTTTCAGTTAGTGTATTTCCTATTCATAAACCTGATTGGAATATTCGAATCCAAACCCGGAATAATGAACGTAATATATCTATGTTCGGATAGCGAGCAGTCTGGGGAGACCTTACACTTTTGGACGATCTATGAAGACCTCTAACTTGTTAAATTGAGGTCAATGACCTCACTGCGATTGGAGGTTACAAAGGTAGGCGCTTCACCTACGTTGCTATTGTAAGTCTGTTACATATGTATCTATATATTGTGCCAAAGTATAAAATTGTTGTCATTACAATATTTTTTTTTTGAGTGTGAAATATAATCAAGGAGTGACTCACCCCTTTCATTAGTGTTAGCGCTTCCCCACACCTGGTGGTGTAAGTTGGCATCCGCTCCTATGATGAGTGGCATGTGCTTGCACTTGGCTTCTAGCGTTAAGGCCCTTAGCAGGTTGCTGGGTGGGTTCGGCCCGTGATCGTGCGCCCTGAAGCAGGACGCGATCCACACTGGAGAACCCATTTTTCGGACCGCTATGGTTACGTTGTCGTTATCACAGAACCTGTTAAGGACAATAAATTTAATGTTATTCTTAATTAGGATACATGCCCTTATCTTACCTGTGTCAGGTGAAATCAGGGTTTACTCTAGAGAGTTTAATCCACAAACCCGCTCATTGGAGATCCAAGGTTCCTGGATTTAAAAAATTTCCTCCCCTGTTTCGTTTAGGCGGAGTAGCGCTGCTGAAGCGGCTTTTGAATGGTGAAGGTTATCTTCCGCTACCTTCACCATCCTTAGACTGGCAGATTATGGTCTGGTCCATGTCTTCCTCTGCACACGAAAGGGGGGCTTCTTTTTGCTCTGACGCCAGAGCAAGGTCGAAAAATTTCCCCGATAGCGAGATTGAACTGCCTCCGTCATCGGAGTGCAGGACGGCCTCTTTTCCTCCTCGTCCTCCGTTTGTTCGGTGGGACCCGCAGTTCCCTGCTCAGATGCTGAGGAAACGGGTGATCAGGATGTAGACGTGCAGCAAGGCCGGCTCAACCAACTTCCAGTTTTCCGGAGACATAATACCGTAGCTCTTACTGGCGTCTATAATATCCCATAAGAGAGAGCCTTTGGCTATCTCGCTGTAAGGGCGGGCCGTATTCGACTTCGGGGCTGTAAGCCTCGGTCTCTTTCCACCTTGTGGGGCGGGAGGAGGAGCTGTTTCCGCAGATCCTTGCCACTTTTGAGTAGCCCCTGTGACAGGCGGTACACAGTGTCGCGAGTGCGGCCAAAAATAGTAAAAATAAAAGTGCAGATTTCGAAGGATTTTTTAATGGATTCTTAGAGAATATATTGAATAAGAAATCCCAAGTTTTCGTGCCGCTATCTTTAGTTTTGATATCACAGCACGCCTTTGAAGTTGGCTTATGCAAAGTGTGGACTTTTGTTGTTTTTCACAATAATTGCATATGCGGGGGTTCAAATCGAATAAAGAGTAAGTATATAAAAATAAATACCCAAGTATCATATATCAAATTGAAGTGGTTATTTACAATCATAAAACAATTAAGAAAGCTAAAGTCGGTCAAGCCCGACTTTGAAATACCCAGCGTCCCGACATTATGAGCGCACTATGTTTTGCTTCTCTATTTGTGGGCCTGGGAGTGGGAGGGCCACATAAATTATTTCCCTATACCTTTCATTCGCCTTGGTGAACCTAATAATAATAATAATGATATGGAGCGTGAATCTGCCCAAAGGCTGGCACTGCGGCCCAGATGACCTATTGTGCCAAGATTCACTATTTTTATGAAAAGCCCCTCATAGCTCTCCTAATAAAGTCCAGAATCACCTCTGGAGAAGAACTCCTAATTTGTCCCAATGACAGAAATTCCGAATGGAATACATTTCTTCTGTGATGTATTAAGGCAGGACATTCACAAAGAATGTGCAAAGTTGTTTCTTCGTATTCGAGGCATAATCTGCATTCCGAATTATCGGAAAGGCGAAGTTTGTGCAGGTGATACTTAAGCCCAGAATGGCCAGTAAGAAAACCCGTAAGCAATCTTATGCTATCTTTTGAAAGCTTAAGAATATTGGAGTAAGAGTAAGGTTTTATAAGCAATTTACTCTGCCTCAGTCCGGGAAAGTCGTCCCAGTACACAAGGCGAAGGAGATTTTCTTTCTCTCTGATTTTTTTCTCTGATACCCGCCCAGTTCAACCCACAAAAAGGCTGAGGACCGATAAAAGGGGTGTTTGATGCATTTCTTGCTAGACTATCAGCTAGCTCATTACCATCAATCCCCGTGTGACCAGGGACCCAAATAAATCAACTTTATTGCGTGTCGCTAGTTTCTGAAGTAGTCCAAAGCATTCGAGGACTTGCTTTGACTTAAAAGCCCAAGATGATAGGGCTTTAATAGAGGCCTGACTGTCAGAAAATATGACAATCCTTTGGCCCACGGGGTTTTTGCTGATTATGGATCTTACGCATATATTTATTGCATGGATTTCGGCTTGGAAGACACTAGGCCATATGCCCATAGGTTCCGATATACTTGTGCCTGGCCCATATATACCTGCACCAGTCCCGTTATCCATTTTTGATCCATCGGTGTACCAAATCAAGCTTTTGGGGTCAAGCTGAGGGCCTCCATTCGACCACGTTGACCGGGATGGGAAGTGCACTTTGAATTTTCTTCCAAAGTGGAGCTCTACGTCAACAAAATCACTCACGCAAAGTGGTATTTTGTTGACTCCAAACCATTTCAAGATCCTTTGATGACCATAGTCAGGAAGAAATTGTTTGGTTGGTATCTTCAGCCTAATTGCACAAAGTGCAGCTGATGTTTGGGTGTGAATGTGCAAGGGAGTCAGCCCAACAATAGCTTCAAGTGCTGCTGTAGGGCATGTCTTCATCGCACCGGTTATTAAGAGACACGCAAGTCTCTGAAGTTTTGAACACATGGTAATGGATTTAGTTTGCGTGACCTTTTGCCACCAGACTAGACACCCATATGTGAAAATTGGACGTACCACTGCCTGGTAGATCCAGAAAATTATTTTGGGGTTAAGGCCCCAAGTTTTTCCTATACAAGACCGCGTTACCCATAGGGCTCTTAGTGCTTTAGTATAGGCTTTTTCAAAATGAGTGTTCCAATTTAGTTTGCTATCGAGGATAAGTCCTAAATATTTTACTTCGTTGGAATAGGGAATGTTGAAATCACCTAGGAAGATAGAACCCAAGTTCAACTTACGTTTCAATGTAAAGGGAACCACGACAGTTTTCCGCGGGTTTATTGCAAGCCCTTCACCCTCACACCACGTCACTACGCGTCGAAGGTGTCCTGCCATAATCTCGGACAGACAACTATCGTGTTTTCCGGACACTGTAATTACAAGGTCATCAGCGTAACCAATGGCATCACAACCATTATTTTCTAAGTAAATTAGCAGCTCGTCGAAAACCACTGACCACAGTAAAGGAGACAACACCCCTCCCTGTGGGCAACCTTTGACAGCACTCACCGCTATAGTGCTGTTGCCTAGAGTCGACTTAATTTTTCTGTTTCGAAGCATAACCTCAATCCAAGATATGATGTTGGAATTGATATTCCTATTTCTTAGAGCATTTGTTATTGAGCCATAGCTCGTGTTGTCAAATGCTCCTTCTATATCCAAGAAAGCGCACAGAGCAGTTTCTTTGTTATAGTGGGCTTTTTCAATTTTACACACAAGGCTGTGCAAGGCCAATTCGGTTGATTTCCCTTTAGAATAAGCGAATTGAGTGCGATGCAGGGGTTGACTATTCAACAATTCCGCACGAATGTAACGATCAATTAATCGTTCCATAGTTTTCAGCAGAAAAGATGTGAGACTTATTGGTCTGTAAGATTTCGCATCTTCACTGGGTCTGTTACCACATTTTGGTATAAAGACCACTTTAACTTCTCTCCATGGTTTGGGTATATACCCCCAACAGAGACTAGCCCGTGGGCGATTAGTGTTTCAGAAAGGACGTCTATGCCGTTCTGAAGGAGAGCCGGAAAAATGCCGTCTACCCCCGGAGACTTGAGTGGACTGAAAGAACTTATAGCCCATCTCAGTTTGTCAGTGTCAAATATGAGGCCTGACAGAGACCTGAGTCTGCTGTGAGGTTGCTCATAGTTGGTGAACCTATGTTGCGAATTTGAAGCTTCTATGCCTTTACTTCGGAAGTTACGAAAAATCTTCATTTGTGGGCGTGACAGTGGGCCGGGCCACATAAAATTTTTTCCCTACACCTTTCATTCGGGTTGGTCAACCTATGTTGCGAATTTGAAGCTTCTACATACGCCTTTTAAATCACAAGTTACGATAATCCCTTATACTGTTAAAAATGTATGTAAATTACTGAGAAATTGAACATTTCACAGAATTTCAAAGTTGAAAAAAAAATTATGCGAAATATAACCTCTCCAATTTTTTTTATATGTTTTTAAGTAGTAGGCGTTTATCATAAAAAGAAATAAAACTTTGACAAATTTGTCGCGTTTTCCGAGTTATGTCCCATGTTATGGAGCACTAAAATTAGGCTATAAAATTATTAATTGCACTTAGAAGCAAATACCAGCAAAGTTTGCCAATAAGTTTATACAAAATATATATTGTATGAAAGAAAAAAACTCTAAAATTTAATAATTTTGTACTTTTTGTTAATGTTTCTATCGAACAATGTAAAAATATGCATGTGAAATAGGTGAAAATATTGATAAAAATGCAAAAACAATGCAAATTTCAAAAGATTTTTAAAAAATTTTAAAAAAATAACCAAGTTTTTAATATTTTATTGCCTATGATATCTTCTAAAAATAAAAAAAATTATATTGAAATTCGTTGCGGTTTGGGAGTTATACAAGTTTTCGTAAAGGTCCAAAATACAGCCGAAAATACACGTAAATCTTCGTATCAAACGTATGAGATATAAGGAATTTCATATGATAAGTTTGAGTGTTTTTGTCATTTTACATTTTTTTCTTTGGGGGCCGTCCATATATTACGTCAGCATGTTTTTGACCATTTTAGACCCCCTACCCTCCTTATCATCAATCATCATCGTCCAGAAGCTCCACCCCCCCCCCCCCCCCCCCCTCGTTTGACATCATCTTTGAGCTCTTTATTATTTCATAAGTAAATAGAAATTAATTTCTTCAAAATATAGCTATATAGTGTTTTCTTATAAGATAGAGATGATGACGTGATCATTGCGGATTAATCCTCCTCCCCCTCATCATCAAGCGTCATCATTCGCGAGACCCCCTCCTCCCCCTGTATGATGACGTAATATATGGACGACCCCTTGGCAAGGCTGGGCCGAGTTTTTTGATTTTTGTGTTAAATACACATTTAAGTTGCACAAATAAATAATATTCAAAAATATTTTTGAAATTTTGATACGATTTTTAGGGGGTTCAAAAGTGCTCTACTTACCATGTGGGCGTAGACAAAAAAGTAGGCGTGGCAGCGTCATGAAATCATATTTTTTCATCTCAAGGGCGCAATACTAATCTTTCTTCAGAACTTCAAGTCTGTAGGTCCCGAATTGCGAAATTTGGCGCGATCCACTACTTATGTTCTGGTGCAAAAGTTCAACTGTGGTAAACCACGCCATAGCTCACACTATAGTTTGGAGAACCACGTAATGGAAGTGTGGTGTACAACGTAATAGCTTTTGGCCGAAGTTGCAGCTATACGGTGAAAATTGTCGACGGCAAACTTATAGAATTAGTAATAAAAACCAAAAACACCCCCAAAATTGACGCACAACAACGGCAATATTAACCTGTTTAAAAAAAAGTACTTTGAAAAAATTAAAATTGTTGTTGTAGTATATAACAAAGATTTCTGCGAAATTGTTAAATATAAAACAGTCTCTGTTATCGCGATATACACTGTTATAAATAGAGAAAGTCCTTTCTATGTGTACGGACGGTATAGGCGCGTATCTAAATGCTAAAGTTTCAGCAACACCGTAGATGGAATTATAGCAGTGCTTGTCAGCACGACCACTAGCACAATTTCTCTCATTCTTCACATGTATGTGTGCTTATTCATTGCCGCTGCCAAACTGATTAATTCCTTGCTAACACGACGTAAGGAGTTAACAACAAGATTCCCGAAAAGGGGAGAAGGGACACCCTCTTAGGGTCTTCCTCTTACCACTTTTCTGCTGAGTTGTGTATTTCCTAAGAATGAGGTGATCTTCCTGTCGATAAGTAGGCTGCCCACTAAGTTGTTTAAGTTGCTGCCGTCACCTAGGTGGGACAGAGCTAACGTTACAGCTTGTGGGCAGACATTATTGAAAGACCCTTCTATATCCAGAAACGCTGTAAGCGTGTACTCCTTTTAAGATAAGGACTTTTAAATTTTCTGAATACGTGTGTGCAGTGTTGTCCCTACCGACTTGCCTTTGTTGTAGGCATGTTGTGAGCAGTATTTGCAACTAAAGAAAAAAAATTTATAGCACATAAGCTCAAAAAAGTTTGCAAAATCAAAAAAAAAGTTAACATTTTTATACCCAGCGTAAGCATCAAAAAAGTAACCAAATCGATAACAAACTTCAAAAGTTCACATAAAAATAAAATGGCAAAAATAACCAAAACGGCAACACTGGTTGTGATTCAGATAGCCTGTTGATATCGAGAGTATCATTTATGAAGTGGCCTAGGTTCTTTTGGAAAGTTTTCAGAAGAAAGGAAGACAGGCTTAAGGAACGGAAGTCCATTGATTTTGTGTGGCTAGTTTTGCCCGCCTCGGGGATAAATATTAGCCGATACTCCCGCCAATTGGCCGATATGTAGGAGAGTCTCAAACAAGCATTAGAAATCTCTGTAAGCCATGGAATCACCCACGCTAACGAGTGTTGCAGGTCAGCGGGCGAGATGCCGTCTGGGCCAGGGGATTTGAATGGGGCGAAAGATTTAATTGCCCATTGTAGTTTATTTTATCTTAGCCTCCATCTCAGAGAGTGATATAAGGTAGTAAAAGTGAGAGGCGGTCCATTGTCGGACCCTGGGTAGCTTCCTGGGAAGGGAGTGTCTAGGAGGACATCCAGTGTTTCTGAGGCAGTGACGGTCCAACTACTGTTCTCCTTTTAAATGTATCCTGGATACCTCGGTGAGGAGCTTAGGATTTTGCGGAAACGGTTAGTTTCAGAGATTCCTTCTATGTTATCACAGAATGCTTTCCAGGACGAACGTTTCGCAGTCAGGACTGCATATTTGAAGTTATGGAGGCTCTCTTTGTAGGATTTCCAGTCCCATGTTAGTTTTGCTTCATTAAAGTGCTTTATACAGGTTTTCCTTTGGGCTGCGATATCTGCATTCCACCAAGTAGGTTTTGGCTTACCTCGAAATTTCGTTGGGTTACATGCGAATTTAGCTGCGGCCGAGTAGGCCGATGTGAAGGTATTAACCGCACTATTTAAGCTATGTTTACTATGGCTGGATAGGTGTCGGGACCTTTTCAAGTTAAGATTCTAGGAAGGAGTGAAACTTCTTTCAGTTAGTGTATTTCCTATTCATAAACCTGATTGGAATATTCGAATCCAAACCCGGAATAATGAACGTAATATATCTATGGTCTGATAGCGAGCAGTCTGGGGAGACCTTACACTTTTGGACGATCTATGAAGACTTGTTAAATTGAGGTCAATGACCTCACTGCGATTGGAGGTTACAAAGGTAGGCGCTTCACCTACGTTGCTATTGTAAGTCTGTTACATATATGTATATATTGTGCCAAAGTATAAAATTGTTGTCATTACAATTTTTTTTTTTTTGAGTGTGAAATATAATCAAGGAGTGACTCACCCCTTTCATTAGTGTTAGCGCTTCCCCACACCTGGTGGTGTAAGTTGGCATCCGCTCCTATGATGAGTGGCATGTGCTTCCACTTGGCTTCTAGCGTCAAGGCCCTTAGCAGGTTGCTGGGTGGGTTCGGCCCGTGATCGTGCGCCCTGAAGCAGGACGCGATCCACACTGGAGAACCAATTTTTCGGAACGCTATGGTTATGTTGTCGTTATCACAGAACCTGTTAAGGACAATAAATTTAATGTTATTCTTAATTAGGATACATGCCCTTATCTTACCTGTGTGAGGTGAAATCAGGGTTTACTCTAGAGAGTTTAATCCACAAACCCGCTCATTGGAGATCCAAGGTTCCTGGATTTAAAAAATTTCCTCCCCTGTTTCGTTTAGGCGGAGGAGTAGCGCTGCTGAAGCGGCTTTTGAATGGTGAAGGTTATCTTCCGCTACCTTCGCCTGACGCCAGAGCAAGGTCGAAAAATTTCCCCGATAGCGAGATTGAACTGCCTCCGTCATCGGAGTGCAGGACGGCCTCTTTTTCCTCCTCGTCCTCCGTTTGTTCGGTGGGACCCGCAGTTCCCTGCCCAGATGCTGAGGAAACGGATGATCAGGATGTAGACGTGCAGCAAGGCCGGCTCAACCAACTTCCAGTTTTCCGGAGACATAATACCGTAGCTCTTACTGGCGTCTATAATATCCCATAAGAGAGAGCCTTTGGCTATCTCGCTGTAAGGGCGGGCCGTATTCGACTTCGGGGCTGTAAGCCTCGGTCTCTTTCCACCTTGTGGGGCGGGAGGAGGAGCTTTTTCCGCAGATCCTTGCCACTTTTGAGTAGCCCCTGTGACAGGCGGTACACAGTGTCGCGAGTGCGGCCAAAAATAGTAAAAATAAAAGTGCAGATTTCGAAGGATTTTTTAATGGATTCTTAGAGAATACATTGAATAAGAAAATTCCAAGTTTTCGTGCCGCTATCTTTAGTTTTGATATCACAGCACGCCTTTGAAGTTGGCTTATGCAAAGTGTGGACTTTTGTTGTTTTTCACAATAATTGCATATGTGGGGGTTCAAATCGAATAAAGAGTAAGTATATAAAAATAAATACCCAAGTATCATATATCAAATTGAAGTGGTTATTTACAATCATAAAACAATTAAGAAAGCTAAAGTCGGTCAAGCCCGACTTTGAAATACCCAGCGTCCCGACATTATGAGCGCACTATGTTTTGCTTCTCTATTTGTGGGCGTGGGAGTGGGAGGGCCACATAAATTATTTCCCTACACCTTTCATTCGCCTTGGTGAACCTATGTTGCGAATTTGAAGCTTCTATGCCTTTTACTTCGGAAGTTACGAAAAATCTTCATTTGTGGGCGTGACAGTGGGCGGGCCACATAAAATTTTTTCCCTACACCTTTCATTCGGGTTGGTCAACCTATGTTGCGAATTTGAAGCTTCTACGC
>JAIPUU010000604.1:0-27500 GCA_020466095.1 Chlorops oryzae
TAAAAAACTGTTTTCTGAAGGGAAAAATACAGTGGAAGCAAAAACTTGGCTTGATAATGAGTTTCCGGACTCTGCCCCTGGAAAATCAACAATAATTGATTGGTATGCAAAATTCAAGCGTGGTGAAATGAGCACGGAGGACGGTGAACGCAGTGGACGACCGAAAGAGGTGGTTACCGACGAAAACATCAAAAAAATTCACAAAATGATTTTGAATGACCGTAAAATGAAGTTGATCGAGATAGCAGAGGCCTTAAAGATATCAAAGGAACGTGTTGGTCATATCATTCATCCATATTTGGATATGAAAAAGCTCTGTGCAAAATGGGTGCCGCGCGAGCTCACATTTGACCAAAAACAACAACGTGTTGATGATTCTGAGCGGTGTTTGCAGCTGTTAACTCGCAATACACCCGAGTTTTTGCGTCGATATGTGACAATGGATGAAACATGGCTCTATCACTACACTCCTGAGTCCAATCGACAGTCGGCTGAGTGGACAGCGGTCGGTGAACCGTCTCCGAAGCGTGGAAAGACTCAAAAGTCCGCTGGCAAAGTAATGGCCTCTGTTTTTTGGGATGGGCATGGAATAATTTTTATCGATTATCTTGAGAAGGGAAAAATCATCAACAGTGACTATTATATGTCCTTTTTGGAGCGTTTGAAGGTCGAAATCGCGGCAAAACGGCCCCATATGAAGAACAAAAAAGTGTTGTTCCACCAAGACAACGCACCGTGCCACAAGTCATTGAGAACGATGGCAAAAATTCATGAATTAGGCTTCGAATTGCTTCCCCACCCACCGTATTCTCCAGATCTGGCCCCCAGCGACTTTTTCTTGTTCTCAAACCTCAAAAGGATGCTCGCAGGGAAAAAATTTGGCTGCAATGAAGAGGTGATCGCCGAAACTGAGGCCTATTTTGAGGCAAAACCGAAGGAGTACTACCAAAATGGTATCAAAAAATTGGAAGGTCGTTATAATCGTTGTATCGCTCTTGAAGGGAACTATGTTGAATAATAAAAACGAATTTTGACAAAAAAATGTGTTTTCCTTTGTTAGACCGGGGACTTATCAGCCAACCTGTTAACATTGAAATATTTCGACGTAAATGACATCGGGCATACAATAAAATCAACGAAAGGTCGGTAAAAAACCGAATGAAGAACCTTAATCAAAAAGTTCAAACTTTTTTTAAGTGTATTTTTGCCAGTGAAGCTAAAATTTTGATTTATTTGGTAATGTTCCTTTAATAATAAACTGCAACAATTCAAAAAAAAAAAAGATGAATGGTTTTTGTGTAATAAAAAAAGAACAAAAGGACAGTTATTTCTGGGACAGTCCTTAGTATTATATAGTGTCATGGATTGCGCTGGGTTACTTTCCTCTTTTGTACAAAGTCCGTTTGTAACTATTGTGTAAATTTATATTTGATTTTATAACTATAATTTCATTCGCGAAACTTGCTCTCCAGGTTAGTTACTTAAATCGTTGTTTATATCCCAACGTAAAAATAATTTGACAATTCAATATAAAGCTCATACTTATGCATTTTAGCCTTGAACACCAAGGTAAATTTTATATTTCATATTTAAGATATAATAAAGCCTTCCCAAAAATTCGTTTTGTTGAAATTCAATAAGGAATACTGATCAAATTGATTTTTTGATTGCTGAGGCGAAAAAGATTCAAATTAAATTTTGAGTATTATGTTTTATATAAAAAATAGAAATTTACCCCCTTATTCATAATCAAATTTTAAATTTAAAACATTGTTTAAATGTCAAATTTTCCATACAAAAACTGAATTTAAACAATGTTTTAAATTTAAAATTTGATTATGAATAAGGGGGTTAAGTTTTATTTTCGAGCGAAAAAATAAAAATCAGAAACTGATTTTTATTTTTAAGTGAAAATATAAAACTCAAAATTTAAGTTATATTTTTGATCGAAAAAATAAAAATCAGAATAGATATTTTCGATACAAGTGTCGAAATGAAGCTTTTTTTTTGCACGAGTTGTAAATGTTGTAAAACGAGGCGCAGCCGAGTTTTACAATACCACGAGTGCGAAAAAAGCTGACTTTCGACACGAGTGCCGAACAATATTTTATGCAATAAGATTTCAAACTAGATTTTAAACCTAAATTTAAGAAAACGTTTTTTTGTGAAGAAAATTTTTATTTTATTTGACAGATTCATAATTTGAAATTCTTTATTATACAACTTCGTAGTATGCTCTGCTTATTTTTGCCTTGTATTTTTTGAAATGCGTGCATTTTGAAATTTATTATTGCACACCTTGCCCTGTATTTTTTGAAATGCGTGCGTTTTGAAATTTTATTATTGCACACCTTGCCTTGTATTTTTTGAAATGCGTGCGTTTTTGAAATTTATTATTGCACGCTTTGAAATACATTACAAACCCTGGTAGTATGCCATGCTTTTTGTTTGTTTTAAAATTTTTTTTTATACTTTCTCAAATCTAGTGTCATAATATGCTTCATTATGATTTTAAAATCGACATCATAATAGGCCTATTATGATGTCGATTTGCATAAAATGATTTTTATTTTCAAGTCAAAATTTAAAACTCGAAATTTAAGTATTATTTTTTGAGCGAAAAAAATAAAAATCAGAAATTGATTTATATTCTTAAGGGCTCTACGCTGTTAAAGTAAATGCGAAGGAAGTAAAGTGTTCATTATTTTAAAGTAAGTAAGTCAGGGGTGATATTACGATGACAGGCCAAATGTAAACAAAAACTATTTGAGATGTTTACATTTTAATCGTTTTCATCAGCTGTTGACCAGAAACGATTGTGAAAGTTTACAAAACTAGAAAAATACAGAAAAATATGGAACAGGCCTTATTGTAGGTATTAAAGAACTTCAAAAGTGCTTCGCTGCATATAATAGTATTATTTCAGATCAGAGTTGTTGATATTAAATCAAACCCTCATTTGCTATCTCATATATGAGAAAAATAAGAGGAATAAGGCTTCTTATAGGGTGAACCCATATCTCCTGGAGCGGAACTCCAAAGGGCGTTTTTGAAATGGACGTGAGTAGCAATTAAAGGAAAACTTAATGCAATATAATCCGTAAAATTGAATTTAGTTTTCGAATATGGTCCAGAATCCGAAGATATTTCAGGAAAATTTTCACATGCGCTTCGATCAATTTCAAGCGCTCTTGGATATGGTTACGCCTCATTTACTACCGAAGGTAGCATTGAGAAAAGATTTAATATCACCATAACAAAAGCTGGCTTTCGTTTTAGAGTAAGTACTTTGTCTAATTTCTATATATGTAAGTTAAA
Source organism: Chlorops oryzae (assembly GCA_020466095.1). NCBI lineage: Eukaryota > Metazoa > Arthropoda > Insecta > Diptera > Chloropidae > Chlorops > Chlorops oryzae. The sequence goes on from JAIPUU010000604.1 coordinate 3,319, forward strand.
GGATCTACTATGGATCCTTATAAAAAAATATTTTCAGCGGACCCAACTAGTCCGCTTCCACTAAAAGAATTTAACAACAATTTATATGAACGTTATAATTTATTTGACCGGTATTGACGGCTCCTGGAATTAGACTGATTAACATATGAAGTCAAACTTAAGAGCTAACTTAACCTAATGTTGCTGCGTCGGCGTTTCCCACGGCTCCCGGATGCGCGTGCAAGTAATCAAACGCAGGCTCAGCAATCACGTTGTGCATGCACTTGAATTTTAGGAAGGTGCAACGTGATCGAATCGGTTGTGCAATAGCGGTGAATGACCGAATTGGAATTGATTGTGAATATCAAAAAGAAGTTGGCGAGAATGGTTGCGTAACACCATAGCCAAGTGCTTAACTCCTCCCCCTTTAAAGATCCGCGTCCCGTGGATCTATGCGGGATTCGTAGGCGGCGGTCTGGAATCTCGGATGATCGCAGCTCATTCGATGGCATATAACCGTCTCAACGGATTCGACGCTTTGGACCCTAGGGATGTTTACTTTCCTATTCAATCTTTGCCATAGAGCCCCAGCCGCAAGTGCGACGAGTAGAAGACCAATGCTGCCTGTCAATAGAGAAAAATCGATTTTTTGCGTTAGGTTAGATATATACTTAATGTTCCTTGTTGTCAACTCGTTGAGGTATCCTAGGTCCCTTAGAATACTCTTCGCTGTTACGTTCGTCAGGATGGGTGGTAACGCTTGGAGGCTAGTGGTCGAGACACTGGAGTATGAGTTGTTGTTGAGAGATATTCGTTCGTTCTGTAGTTGAATGATATAAGTGCCTTTCAAGGGGGTCGTGGTGTTTTTTGATGTTAAATTTCCCATGAAGTTCGTGACGAATATTGTATTTTCGTTGATAAGCTCTACGACTTCTTCAGCGCTGTTGCGAAGTTGACATTCTGCGTGACCTCCCTTTAATATTCGCGGCAGGCACTCGTTCTCCGGGATCTTCTGAAGTGAGTCTGCGCTGCAGATCGTGGAATTCGCAATGGAAAGACAGCTGTCCGTTATTCCGTACGTCTCATGTTGGCTCATGAGCACCCTTTTATATGGAATTACTACTTGCATACCATTCCTTATGGTACTCCTAACGATTAGGTGGTGATATAGCTGCATTTTCACTTTCGGTAGTGCCAGAACGTACAATAAGGTTGAGCCATTGGTGAATATCGATGGCTGACCATATTCGATTGCTTCGACCTCGTTTTGATATGGCAGTGTTTCGACCTCTGATACGATTTGGTTGACCTCTTCGCTGCTTAGGAGGTTCGTGTTGACCATGCCCTTCTTCCCATCTGACACCCCCGTACGACTTCGTTTACTGCTTCCTTTAGTATGAGCGTTTTATCGAGAATATTTTGTTCAAAGTGGTATTCTTGGCTTTCGTTGTTTATGCTGTTGAATTGAGTCGCCATTTCATTAACTTTAGTGATCACTGCTTGCATCCTGGTGAAAAGGTCATCGTTTATTTTATACTGGTGGTTGTTGTTTTCGATCACATCCTGCTGACTTTTCATTATTATGTCCCAATCAGTAGCGTCAGGGTTGCCCGCTACCCATTTCCATGCCGAACCAATCCAATTTATAGAGCGTGTCGCTCTGGCGTGTTTAGCGCTGAGTTCGTCCAGGCGTAAATGTATCTGTTTTATATGAAACTCCAGGATAGCTTTTGTTTCTTCGTGTCTTACTGAGCCATAATTGAGATCAGAGAGGAGTTCAAGTGCATCACGGTACTGCTGCAAAGGTATCACGTGGACAAGCTTGAAGTAACCATTGAGAGTCCAGCCATTTCCTGAGCTGATCGTTACGATAGGAGCTTCATAGTGGTAGACGTAAAGTCCAAAAGTGGTGGCTACCAGCCAACCTAGGCTAAGTATGAAGAGATAAAATGAACATATTATTTTAGTGTATTTACGACAAAAAATTTTTGGATTTTCCCTTATTTTATATAGCCCGATTTCGGGGTTCCTTAACTTCTATTTTAGTATTTAATTTGCATATCCCAGTTTTGGGCTTTCTTAATTTCTATTTTAGCATTTTGCTTATGCAATTTGTATATCCCATTTTTGGGTGTCATTGTTGTATGATTTGAGATTTCTTTGAATCCTTTACATCATTGTGAACAGGAATTTCCTGTTTTTGTGCAAATATTTAGCTAAAGCTCCCCTCTTTTTTCTTATAATGATAAGGTGTCCGCTGGTTTGCAAGATGGGAGGGCCGGATAATCCGGTTTGGCGGTAGCGCCTACTAAGGCACGGCAGCACTCCCAGGATCGACAAGGCTCATTTTGCAATCTCCGGTTAGGGATTTGTTAGTTATTGCCATGACGACTTGTCAAAATTCCACCTTATCATTGCCCTCGTACTTGTTATTAGCTATTTAATTTGTAGGGCCACCGAACATAGAGTTAAAAAGATGAACGAAATAAATGGAAATGTTGATTGTAAGATGCGAAGTGAAAATGATTAAAAGCATTTCCTTTTTTATTTTTTATTACTTTTTTTTTTTTATTCTCTTTTATTTAAAGAAAAGAATTTTGTTTTAGTTCTTTGGTATGAAATCAAATAAGGCACAGAATTTTTCGTGTGTTTGGACTGAGAGAAAAAAAACACATATTTTTCGGTAAGAGAATGAACAGACTAACAAGAAAAAAAAAAAATGCTTTTGTTCATGAAATGTGATCTTCGTATGCTTCTTTTTCGTTCTTTTTTGTAAGAAATTTGATAAGGTTGGTTGCCCTTTATTATTTAGAGACAATAAAAAGTTAAATGAAAAGATATTCGCAAATATATTTTCATTCAATTCTTGATATGGGATTTATGAATTTTTTTCCCGGTTTCTGTTGTTATAGTGACTGTATTATCTGCTGCGACAGTTTCTTTTTTATAAAGAGGCTTCTGCTTGCCTTTTATTTGTTTATTGGCAACGTATATGACGTTCCCAGGCTCAAAGGTTTTGGGTTCGGATTTCTTTACGTTCAAACGCGAGTTTCTTATCTTTTTATTTTCGATTAGTTGACCGCGAATGTCGTTGTTAAATTTTTCGTGAAAGTTTGAAATATTTTGAAAATTAACCCTTTCACTGCGATTGAAAAATATGTCATTAGGCTTATGGCGTGTGACGGAGTGAATACTGTCATTGTACCTATCAACTGCTATTTGCAAAATTTCTTTGATTCTTAGATTTTGGAAGTCGTTCTTTATGCACCTAAAAATCTCTATAACTGTTGAATGGAACCTTTCGACTTGACCATTGACCTCGCTTTTCTGAGTGGGGGTTCTGTAGATTTCAATGTTTAAAGATCTAAGGAAATTTATGTTAATAGGGGTTAGAAAACCACGCTCGTTGTCCATTACTACCATTTTTGGTACTGTGAAGAAATGCATGATTTTTGCTAATTTTTGACGCAGATGTGGAGCAGATTTGTTTCTAATATGAAATAGCTTCGCGAATTTTGAAAATTTGTCCAACACTGAAATAAATTTTTCTCCTTGAATTTCGAGTATGTCTAGATGCAATATTTCGCAAGGGAATTCGGGTATGGGAGTAGGCTGAAGCTGCGGACGCGTAGGGTGCCTGTCATATTTATTCAAACGACATGTTTCGCATCCCCTGGCATATGCTCTAGTAAGGCTCGTCATGCGAGGAAAATAAAATTTTTCTAAAATTTGAAGGGTGTTTTCTCTACAATTCCTATGGGGCCCTGTTATGTTCAGCTTGGATGATTTCAAAAACGCGTTCTTCGTTTGAAACGTCCTGAACGACTCTTTGGGTTATTCTAATTTTGTAATGTGAGAAATTTTCCAAATAAGCACCTTGCAAAGCTGTTAGAAAAGGCTCGGGAATTTTTATACCGTTCACGACAGATGGCCTTAATATTTCTTTCAGTAATGAAGTCAGAGTTTCGCTATTAATCTCCTCCATATTTACGTAGTGGCGTTTAAATTTCGGATGGGGCTCCTCAACGCTCCTCAAGTCTCTAGCATGACGAATTATGATTTGATTCCTAAAAACGTTAATAGGGGCTTCCACATGGGGTATTAAATCACTGCTATCCTGTTCTGCGCTATGTGCCGTCAAGATGCTAACAGACTCATTTTCGCTGGCATTGCCCGCTACGCTTACAGCATCAAGCGCATTCATTTCTGTTGGCAGCCGAGAGAGAGCATCAGCAACTAAGTTTGATTTACCTGGTTTGTAAATCAACTCGTGATTGTACTCCTCTATTCTAGCCTTCCAACGCTTGAGCTTAGCATTGTAGTTCCTATTACTCAGTGCAAAGGTCAAGGGTTGGTGATCTGTATAAATCTTTATCTTTTTTGCTCCATAGAGATAATTGCGTAGGTTATCTAATGCCCACACGATTGCGAGCATCTCCTTCTCGTTGGTCGCATAATTTTCTTCAGTGCGACTTAAGGCTTCGGGATATGTAAGCAATCGGTCTATCTTTTCCGTCTATCTCTTGGGACAATACAGCGCCTATTGCATAATTGGATGCATCGGAAGTCAGTATGAAGGTTTTTTGAAAGTCAGGGAATGCTAAAATTTCGGATGACATAAGAAGGTTTGGTTTAAGGTTTGGAATGCGTGTAGACTTTCTTGATCTAGTGTGATTTGTATTTTGCGAGACTGACTGGCTTTAACTTGTGCATGCTCACCGCGAGTGAGGTTCGTGAGAGGCTTAGCTACCTTAGCATAATCTTGAATGAATTTCCTGTAATAGGAAGTAAGGCCTAGAAAACTTTTTAATTCTTTGAGGTTTTTTGGTGGAGCCATCGCTTGAATAGCTGAAACTTTTTTCGGATCTGGAAGAATACCTTCGGGTGTGACGAGATATCCAAGGAATTCCGTGCTATTTTTCAAAAATTGGGTTTTTTCTAAATTAACCTTCAGGCCCGAAGATGAGAGTTTGAAAAAAATCGTTTCTATGTCTTTGAGGTGTTGATCTTCACTCTTGCTAAAAATAATAATGTCATCAATATAAACATAGCATATTTTCCCTATATGCTCCTTAAGGACGTCATCTATCATTCGCTGGAAAATTGCCGGAGCATTTCTTAGTCCGAATGGAAGCCTCAAGAATTCATACTTTCCGTTCATTGTGGAGAAGGCTGTTTTCGGAATGTCACTATTTTTCATAAGAATTTGGTGAAATCCGGACGTAAGGTCCAAAGTTGTGAAATATTTTGCCTGGCCAAGACTAGCTAATGTACTGTTAATGTCCGGAATGGGATACGTGTCGGGAACCGTTACTGCGTTCAGACGCTTAAAATCGACCACCATGCGATATTGTTTTTCTCCATTTGGTTTCGCTTTCTTAGGTACCACCCAAATTGGTGAATTGTAGGGACTATCGGATTTTCGGATAACATTTTCTCGAAGAAGCTCGTCAATTTGCCTGCCAACTTCCTCACGCATGTTGGCCGGGTAAGGGTAGCTTTTCGTGTAAATTGGCTCTTGCGTGCTAGTTTTAATTTCGGCTCGAACTTTCGTATTCACAACTGAACTTCCGTCGAGTGGCCCAAATAAATCATTATATTTTTCTAATACTGAATGAAGATCGTTTTCGGTCTTTTTTGAAATGTCTAAACTGGGAATCTTTATCGTGTTTACTTCTAGCGCTAACTTTTGTTTCAGGGGTATAACTATATCGGGTTTGAGTATCAGGAGATTGAGATCCCTGTCGAGAACGGCTTTAACCTCGCGAAGCGTGTCATCACCTATTATCCCGTCAAAGGACTCAAGGCCTGGGAGTACAAAAAACGTGGTCTCTACACTTCGATCAACAAAATCAAAAAATTTTCCGGAAACTTTTTCGTTTATTTTTATCTTTCCTGCAGCCGAATTCACCGCGAAGGGGTTCTCAACTGGAATAGGATTTTCTGCTACGGAGGGACTGATGTAATTTTTATTAGCTCCAGTGTCGACAAGGAATTTCAATCTGCAATTTTCATTTGTACGGTATTCTAGATATGGTACGCCTGAAACGAGGCTCCTGTTGTAAAATTTACCTCGTCTGAACAAGGCTCATTCTGAGAGTCTTCCTGGGCCTCGCCGGCTTCATTCGCTACTAATTCTGTGTGTGCAGGCGATTCTCCCGTGCCCTCTTCTGCCGGGACCGTATAGAACATTTTCTGGTATTTCATAGGGGTATTCAAAGATGACCCCCTCCTTTTAAAATTTTGGAAGTTTTGCGGCCTATTCATATTTTTACTTTGCGTTGATTGATCAACGTCCATTTTTTCACTGGGTTTTGGAGCTGTTGGCCTAGGTGGAGGATAACTATTAAATCTATTATCAAAAGATCTTCTGGGTGCATTTTGGGGGAAACTATTAGAAGAGAATCTTCTTGGTGGTGGATTTTGTCTGATTTCGGTTCTGCTCATTTGGTTAACCGGAATTGTTATTGAATTGGGAATCCCTAAGGGGTGAATCGGGTAACGCCTTACATTCAGATTTTGGATGTCGAGGCAAGAAGTATATGCCTCGGGCAGCGTTTGTGGTCTCTGGATTGAAATAAGCCGTGAAAGATCGCCATCCAACCCGCGGACAAATACGTCCAGTGCCCTGTTCCGATAGGCTTCGACTAACGCATTTACCGTTTCTTGTGAGTACGATTCTGTTTTCACTTTATTGATTATGAGGGAAAGCTGATGGTTCACTAAAGCATAAAAAGCGTCTAACCTTTGCCCTTTCTGCGTTAACTGCCCTAGCTGATACTCTAAGGTTCGAATGTCGCGCTTGTCCGCGTAGTGCAAAGAGAGGCATTTTTTAATAGTTGGCCAATCATCGTCGAAGATGTTGTAAGAAACAAGGGCAGCATCTGCACCACCCCTTATTTTTCCTCTCACGCTCTGCAAAATAGCTCTATAGATCGGTTTTGATCTCACGATTTCATAGTCGTTCAAAATTGCCTCGACGTTATGAACCCACGAGATGTACTGGGCTGGATTTCCTTCGAATGCGCGAAGCTCCTTAACGCAATCAGGGAGCTTAGAAATTTCTTTCAGCTCTTCCTCAGTCTGAGGAGGTCTAGGAGCTGCTATCACGACGCCGGCATCGACAATCTAAAGCACCTATTCTCCTTTCGGAGCTCCTGACTTGTTCTATTAGTGCGTTAACCGCGCCTGTCAACTGTGTCACTGATCTTTGAAGCTCCTCCATGATATGACTTGCCGAGATATAAAATGCAAATATACAAAAATATAAAATATAAGTTCTGCGAGTACTCACAGGATAAGAATTTTCATCTAGCAGCTTCCTTATTCTATTTGCGTCGGTTGCTCACTGTCACTATGGCGGTCCCCAACAACAGTTCAATGGCCTTTTCACTTCCACACCGCCTTTGACAACAAAAATTGCTATTTCCTTCTAGGAATAGAAAAAAGGCTATTTCGCACCAAACCTTTGAACCTTATATTAAATTCACTTGCTTGCAGCACAGATTATTCGCTTGAATGCGATTTTTATTCTTATTTTTTCCTTTACGTTCGTTTAAATATTTTTTATATTTTTTTTTTCTTTTTAGTTTCGCTTGAATGCAATTTTTATTCTTATTTTTTCATTACATTCGTTTTTTTTTTAAATTTTTTATTATTATTTTTTTCTCTTTTTTTTTGTTTCGCTTAAATGCGATTTTTATTCTTATTTTTTCTTTTACATTCGTTTTAAAAAATTTTTGATTTTTTTATTATTTTTTTTTTTTTTTATTTAAAAAATGTTTTTTTTTTTTGTGTTTTTTGCGGAGTCCTTTTCAGGAGCTTTTACGGGACTTGCGACCAGCAAAAATAGTAAAAATATTTTAAGGACGTTTATGTTGCTGGTCCCTGCTCGGGCGCCAGTTAAAGGATCTACTGTGGATCCTTATAAAAAAATATTTTCAGCGGACCCAACTAGTCCGCTTCCACTAAAAGAATTTAACAACAATTTATATGAACGTTATAATTTATTTGACCGGTATTGACGGCTCCTGGAATTAGACTGATTAACATATGAAGTCAAACTTAAGAGCTAACTTAACCTAATGTTGCTGCGTCGGCGTTTCCCACGGCTCCCGGATGCGCGTGCAAGTAATCAAACGCAGGCTCAGCAATCACGTTGTGCATGCACTTGAATTTTAGGAAGGTGCAACGTGATTGAATCGGTTGTGCAATAGCGGTGAATGACCGAATTGGAATTGATTGTGAATATCAAAAAGAAGTTGGCGAGAATGGTTGCGTAACACCATAGCCAAGTGCTTAACTTGTATATATTGAAGATATTTTTGGCTTGCAGATTTCTGGCCTCTGGCGATCTCCAACGACATTTGTGTTCTTGCTATAGAATTAGCCAAGAACATTTTGGCACAATTATAGACAATGTTTGAAACGCATTAATATGTGAGTTGAAATTTGTAGTACCTCAGTGGAACGAGCCCAATATTAAGGAAACGGCAAAGCAATTTCAAGAAAGATGGAATTTTCCAAACTGTATTGGGGCGATTGATGGGAACACGTGAGAATAAAATGCCCGCCAAATAGTGGAAGTTTGTTTTATAATTACAAGGTATATACCTATTTCGATTATTTTTTAGATATAACCATACTTTGTCTTTTCAAGGGATTTCATTCCATTATTATATTGGCTATATGCGATGCCAATTATCGCTTTCTATATTTGGACATTGGCGCTTATGGAAGCGAGGGAGACGCTAATGTCTTTAAGAATTCGAATATAGGTCGGCAGATTCTCAAAGACGAAATGGTTTTTCCGGACGATAATGATATTTGTGGCCTTAAACTGCCGTACTTCATTGTTGGTGACGACGCGTTCCCTTTAAACGAAAAGACTTATGAAGCCATATGAGGGAAGGAATCTTAAAAATGAAGAGCGAATATTTAATTATCGCCTCAGCAGAGCTCGAAGATGCATAGAAAACGCTTTTGGCATTCTTTCGTGGAAGTGGCCATGCTTACAAAAAGGCCTATTGTGTAAACCTGACCGAGCACAGAAAATCATAACGGCTTGCTGCTTGCTCCACAATTTTCTATTAGAAACAGGAAAAGAATATTCCGAAAATATGTGCGAGAATGAGTTCCAATTGCCCGGTTTATCCCAGAATCCAACTGGCAGAACCAGCGATTATGCCAAAAAGGTTAGGAACACACTTAAGTGTTTCTTCAACAGTGCTGAGGGAACTGTAAATTGACAAGAAACAGCTGCACATGTTCAAATTTGAAATTTGTAATTTTTAAAATTTTTTTTTTATTAAAATTCGTTTTAAAAAATCTAACACATATTGAAGTTTTCTTTGAATAGTTTAATGCGGGCTTAAAATTATATAATATATGGAGTTTGCCCAGTTCCATTTAAAAACAATGTTGCTTTACAAAATCATAAATTAAAAGTCTTTCTTCTCGACTAGATTAATGAAAAAAAAAAAACATCACACGTGGAATCAGAAAGTAAAATAAAAATATAAAAAAAATTATTTTCCAGCAATCTTTTCGAATATTTTCATTAAAAAGCTTTGTTGCAACTCAATGAAATCCTTCGATGGCAGGTCCTTTATTAAGGATTCAAGGTAAGTCCAAAATTCTACATGTTTTAAGCCCTGGTCTGACCCTGCGTTTGAAGAATGTGTTTCCAGGAGTCTCTTCTGCATATCCAAACACTCGTTCAAAATTCTATCTGATTTCGAACGCTTCGATTTCGGTTGTTCTTCCTGCAATGAAAAGTGTATTTTAATAAGTGTACATATTTAAAGGCAACCACATTTCAGTCTAATGCCAATATTTAGCCGCCTCAAAAATTCCCAAATTTATTATCACCACTAGAAATAATGTGTAAAAGCGTAATATACTTACATAAAAGTATTGTGTAGAAGATGAACTATCCAAATCCGCTTGAACGTTTTCCATGGATTGAAATGTCCTATCAAATATGCACTACATATTGCGTTTTAAATCTCAAATGATATTTTACTTTGGACTTACTTTCTTTTTTTTGATGTATCGGCAAGAAAACTTAAATCGAATTCAAAATTTTTGGAAGCGGATTCCAAAAAGTGAGGGCTATCAAGAGGTTCGCCACCGGCACTACCACTTTGTTTCATTTTCGCCGTTCTTGCATGGTATCTGTAGCTCTCTCTCAGAGATACCCACGCCCTTTTGCATTCCACAGCTATAAGTCAAATGTTCAATTGTATTCAAATTTAGTTAATAATTTCATAACTTATTACCTGTTTTCCCCAGCATCGCTCCTATTTCAGCCCAATATTGGTCTATCAGTTGAATGTTGCTGTGCGCCTTCTCGGCTAGATCCCAAATTGCACGTCTCTCTTTCACTAATTCAATTAGTTGTTTCTTTTCGAAATAGGAAAAGTTTTCTGTCCGGCTATTCCGCTTTTGCTTTTTTGTTTCGTAAATTGCCGACTCAAATGGAATTACGTTACACTCCCTTGGTAGACTCCCGCGTTTATTTGAAAGGTTTTTGTAATAAATGAGTTATGTCTTACTTGAAACGTTCTATATTTTAAGTATGACTCAAAGATCGCGTGAAAATTAAAGGGAAGTAATCTTCTGATTTTGTATAACAGTCCGTCATGCCAAACTTTATCGAACGCTTGTTGCACATCAAGGAATACTGCAGAGCAGTACTCCCGATTTTCATAGGCAAGTCTTATTTCATTTGTAATCCGATTTACCTAAGGGCGTAAGGTTCTCGACAAAGTTGCTGATTTTAGATTCTTTTTCCCTATTTAAACTTGCTCTTAGCCTTTTTTCTACTTCTTTTAGCTTGTTTTTGGCCAACGAAGAACGGACCCGCTGCCATTCGCGCCTGAATCTTCGTTTTTCTGCGACGAGATTTTCAATTTCCCTATTAGAGAAGGCTTTTTTTTGTTCTATATTTAGTATGAGGAGTACATTTTTGCGCTGCTGATGCCAAATAAGAGTTAAAAACAGTTACGGCATCGTCAATATGATCAATGCATTCAATTATATAGTTAGTATGAATATGCGCACTTATGTGCTTTTTGCATTTTAACCAATTTGTGCCTGCATCTGTTAAGCTGGGTGGGCGTTCAACTGGTTCCGGATATATGTTCAAAACGAATACAACTTGGGAGTGATCTGAGGAGAGGTCGATTGTTGCTTTTGCAGAAATAAGCTCTCTTGCAATAACTTAAGTTATTCCGAAATCTGAGAGGTCTGGAATTTTTTGGAGATCTGTTGGCCAACAAGTTTGGCTGTCTGGGAGATACAAAGTCAAGAGAATTGTTTTTATTGACAATTGCTTTGTATAATTGCTGACCCTTAGGATTGCACGTTCTGGAACCCCTGAAAGTGTGCTTTGCATTATAGTCTCCTGCTGCTAGGAACTTATCACATAATGCCTTAAAGAAGTCTAAGAACATTTTTTCGGTTATGCTAAAACCAGGTGGGCAATAAATCGCCGATAAAACCAGATTTTTACCTCTCACTATTACGCAAAGCGTTGTTGCTTGAAGGAAATCATAACTGTACGAATCTAGAAGAAAATGTTGTATTCTTCTACGAATAAGTATACCCGTGCCTCCATGCGCCTTGCCATCTGGGTGGTTGGTTTGATAAAATATATACCCGGGTATTGAGAAGAAGTTTTTGTTTGTTAAATGTGTTTCAGAGAGAAGCATAACGTCAACTTCTTCCTGATTTACGAAATTCTGAATTCCTAGCTTATGCTTGGCTAACCCGTTCGAATTCCAGGCACAAATTTTTAGGAAATTCATATTTTATCCAAAAGTGCTGTCATTAATTGTGTTTGCATTTGCACAATTCTGTCGAGGGAGCTTTGCATTGTTTGCATAAATTGGGACAAACTTTGAGTTAGAGTAGATATCATTATCTCTAGACTACTATTATTGTTAGTAGGAGCACTAATAGGGGTCGCGGATTTTAGTGCATTTGCATAAGAAACTCCTTGAGTTACAATGTTCAAATTAAAGTTGTAAGAGGATAATGGTACCGAAACTGTAATATTTTTCATAGGATTACGAGCTGATTCTTTTTTCATATTAATTGGCTTTTTTAGGTCTTGATAAACTACACAGCCTCTGTAATTTGCAGAATGATTTCCTTCGCAGTTACTACATTTAAGTAAATTGCGATAATTTTTTGATTTTTTATCACAGACTGAGCTGTGATGAAGGTCGCCACATATTACACACACGGTGCGCAATGTACAATACGATTTTGTGTGTCCAAATTCTTGGCAGTTGGCACATTGTATGCGACAATTTCTTTTGTGTGGCTCTTCTACCGTTATTTTACGATGCAACAAGAATTGCAAATTGTAAATCGGATGGATTTCATTTTTTTTAAGCTTTAAGTTGTCCGGCAACAGATCAACTTTAAACATAGGCTGAGGAATTTTTGCTTTGTAAAATATATTTATAACCGATCTTGCGTGAAAACCATTCTCAACATCTGCTTCAATACCTTTGATCAGCACTAGAGGTTCACGCCGACTAGGCCGAATCGGCGGCGGCGTAGAAATGAAAAAAAGTCGGCGGCGGCGGCTACGCCGGCGTGGCTTTCGGCGGCGGCCAGGGCCGGCGAAAAGTGAGTCTTCCATGTATGGAATGGGGTGTTTGTGTGGAGGGGAGCAATGTGGTAAAAAAAAACCTTATAGTAAAGTAAAGGCCTATTTCCAATGCTCCGAGAGCTAGATCGGTTCTACATTAGGGGGCAAACACGACTCACTGGAAAGAAACACATGAGAGAGAAGGTGAAGTTTGAAAAATGTAAGATTTTCGTAAAGCATTACTTTCTCTCAACGAGCTTTCGGCGCATTTGAAATGGGCCGTTAATCGTCTCATTCAGTGATGTCTACACTACTCTTTTCCTTATGAAAAAGGCATTTTGTTCTTATTTGTGTATTCACTGTCCCCCGAAGATCGCATGGTGCAGTGCTGACTGCAATGCTTCTTTTTACACGTGTGTACATGTAACGTAGATTGAGTATTTCCACGTAGACTCCATACCCACCATACCCCTTTCGACGGCCCTGGCGGCGGCTTAGCCGTTGTATCATTACTTTATTATGTTTAAAAAATAAATATACTATTTAATTCCATTTAAATGAAATTAGTACTTTTTTTTTATTTAATAACTACATTAAATAAAAAATTATGGGAAATTTTCCTTGAAGGCTTCGTAATTATCGTGAATAAAAATTATTTTATTCACGTTGTGAGGGCTTAGCTGCGACCGTTTATTTGTTATGGTGAGACCAGCAATAGAAAAAACCCGCTCACTTGGTGTGCTCGTTGCTGGAATGCACAACACTTTTTGTGCTAACTTGTATAAGAGTGGCATTGCAGAGGCCTTTTCCCTCCAAAAATTTAAAACGTCTTGGCTTGACGACAAACTTAAAAGTAATGACATTCGGTTTCCAAAGTAGTATTTTTAGAAAATTTTGAATGTCGCTGGACCAGTTTTGCTATTTTGCAGGAGATGAAGACTGATTACTAGTGTCCGACCGAAGGTTCGGCTTCGGTAATCGGCATAATCGGCCAATTCTTAATATTCGGCTTCGGCTTCGGCTAGAAAACGCCGAATATTTTAGCCGAATATTTTTGCATTTTAATGGAAGTAAAAAAGTCCCAAATCGAGCTCAAATTGAGCCCAAAATTCAATACGCGCCCAAATCGAGCCCAAACCAAGCACAAATCTAACAAAAACGTGCACATACCGAGCCCAATGCGCGCCCAAACATAACCAAAATGGGCTCAAATTGAGCCCAATGCGTGCCCAAATCAAGCCCAACAAAAAATCAAAATGGGCCCAAATTGATCCCAATGCGCGCCCAAATCAAGCCCACATTTGAAAAAATTTATGAAAAGTTTTGACAATTTGACTTTAAACTTATAAACGTAAAAAATCCAGTCTTTTCAATTTGGCAAAGACGGTGTCGAGGAAGAGCACTCGACCACCAGTCGAGAGTTCCGGGATTCAAATCCCACGACGAGGGAGATCAAAATCGAGAAATTAACAATTTTAAAAACAAATATACACAATATACACAATAATATATGTATAATATACATATATAATTGATTATATTAAATCTATTTAACAACTATTAACAAATCAACATAGAAGTGATTGCCAAAAAATGCGATGTCAAAATCGGCTTAGTTATAATAACGATGTCTTCGAAGACTTCATGCACGATTTTGTCTTGAACGACCGATTTCCGAAAGTGTTATTATTATTATTTAAATTATTATTATTATTATTTAATTATACGTATTATTATTATTTTTGAGTATTGCGCCTTAATGAATTAAGACTCAGTCTTAAAAAAAAGAGGCAGTAGCTTCAGTCATGGGCCCTCGAATTTCTTGAAATAAACCCAAAACGGGAAAAATTAAAAAAAACAAGTAAGAAAGCTAAAGTCGGTCAAGCCCGACTTTGAAATACCCAGCGTCCCGACATTATGAGCGCACTATGTTTTGCTTCTCTATTTGTGGGCGTGGCAGTGGGAGGGCAACATAAATTATTTCCGTACACCTTTCATTCGCCTTGGTGAACCTATGTTGCGAATTTGAAGCTTCTACGCCTTTTACTTCGGAAGTTACGAAAAGTCTTTATTTGTGGGCGTGGAAGTGGGCGGGCCACAAAAAATTTTTTCCTACACCTTTCATTCGCCTTGGTGAACCTATGTTGCGAATTCGGAGCTTCTACGCCTTTTTCTTCGGAAGTTACGAAAAATCTTCATTTTTGGGCGTGGCAGTGGGCGGGCCATAAAAAAAATTTTCCTCACCTTTCATTCGCCTTGGTGAACCTATGTTTGCGAATTTGAAGCTTCTACACCTTTTACTTCACAAGTTACGATAAGCCCTTAATTTTGGGCTTATTTGTGGGCGTGGCTCGAGGTGGGCGGCGTCCATTTTTTGCCAGGATATGTCCCTTTTCGTAGTTAACCAGTACACCAAATATCAATGGAATGTGTTGAGTGGTTCGCAAGTTACAAGCATTTTACTGAAAACACATTATATTCATTTATGGGCGTGGCAGTGGGCGGATGTCTCCCATTTTTACTTAGGATCATACTCGGATCCCGATATACCTGTGTGCCAAATTTCGACTTGATTGGTCCAGCCGTTGCGGAGGAGATCCGACCACGGACGGACGGACAGACGGACAGACGGACATGTCTAAATCGATTCAGTTTTTGATCCTGATCATTTCTATATACATTTTTCTATATCTCCGGAGCTTAATTCTCCCTGTTACAAGATTTGCACAAAACTAATATACCCCGCTTACGCTGGGTATAAAAATTCCGGCCTTAACAAGCCCCGGTGGTGTACCTACACACATTTAATATCAAATATTGTTTTTCCCTATTTAAAATTCCAAATACCTTTTGTTTTTAAAATTGTTAATTTCTCGATTTTGATCTCCCTCGTCGTGGGATTTGAATCCCGGAACTCTCGACTGGTGGTCGAGTGCTCTTCCTCGACACCGTCTTTGCCAAATTGAAAAGACTGGATTTTTTACGTTTATAAGTTTAAAGTCAAATTGTCAAAACTTTTCATAATTTTTTCAATGTTGGGCTTGATTTGGCCGCGCATTGGGATCAATTTGGGCCCATTTTGATTTTTTGTTGGGCTTGATTTGGGCACGCATTGGGCTCAATTTGAGCCCATTTTGGTTATGTTTGGGCGCGCATTGGGCTCGGTATGTCACGTTTTTGTTAGATTTGTGCTTGGTTTGGGCTCGATTTGGGCGCGTATTGAATTTTGGGCTCAATTTGAGCTCGATTTGGGACTTTTTTACTTCCATTAAAATGCAAAAATATTCGGCTAAAATATTCGGCGTTTTCTAGCCGAAGCCGAAGCCGAATATTAAGAATTGGCCGATTATGCCGATTACCGAAGCCGAAGCCGAACCTTCGGTCGGACACTAATCTCCAGACAAAATATTCACTGCGTCTTTCAATTTTTGTAAGAAGTTGCGTAATTTAAATAAAAGTTGTGCTTCAGTCTCCAATAAAATTAAATCATTCTTATGGCTGTTTATGAGCAACTTATTTATCGCACATCTTTGGTACCCAATACTGTCAAGCATTGCTAAGACGCTATGCCACCTAGTTGGGACCGAGTTTTTAAGTGTTATATTCCTCTTGTCCACCAAACTACCATTCAAATCACTGGTATTGTTAATATTTTTATACGTTTGTAGCGAAACATCATCTAACGGTTCAAAATCATCATCGTAATTAACCCATGCGGCGTCTTCGGATGCAAGAAGCTCTTCCAGATTGTCAATATTTGTTAATACTTCTTTTTGAAGTGCGTCAGCTTGACTCCTCAAAACGTGGGTCTTAAACCGCAATGCTCTCACAATGCTTTTGCACTTCAAAATTAATGTTTTTATTTGAGGAACGGAATTGTAGCCGTCTATGTTAAGAAGATTATGTAGCCCATGTCCTAGGCAGAAATGGTGGTTGATGCACGCTAGGTTAATCGCTTTTTTGATATTACTTCCTTTATCTCTTACGACGAAATTCGAAGCCATTTCCAAATTAAATAGCTTAGTAACTTCTTCGAGTTCAGATAGGATATTATTTGCCGCATGAGACTGCGATAACAGGTTGGCTGATAAGTCCCCGGTGGCGTGGTGAAATGAGCACGGAGGACGGTGAACGCAGTGGACGCCCGAAAGAGGTGGTTACCGACGAAAACATCAAAAAAATTCACAAAATGATTTTGAATGACCGTAAAATGAAGTTGATCGAGATAGCAGAGGCCTTAAAGATATCAAAGGAACGTGTTGGTCATATCATTCATCAATATTTGGATATGAAAAAGCTCTGTGCAAAATGGGTGCCGCGCGAGCTCACATTTGACCAAAAACAACAACGTGTTGATGATTCTGAGCGGTGTTTGCAGCTGTTAACTCGCAATACACCCGAGTTTTTGCGTCGATATGTGACAATGGATGAAACATGGCTCTATCACTTCACTCCTGAGTCCAATCGACAGTCGGCTGAGTAGACAGCGATCGGTGAACCGTCTCCGAAGCGTGGAAAGACTCAAAAGTCCGCTGGCAAAGTAATGCCCTCTGTTTTTTGTGATGGGCATGGAATAATTTTTATCGATTATCTTGAGAAGGGAAAAAAACCATCAACAGTGACTATTATATGTCGTTATTGGAGCGTTTGAAGGTCGAAACGCGGCAAAACGGCCCCATATGAAGAAGAAAAAAGTGTTGTTCCACCAAGACAACGCACCGTGCCACAAGTCATTGAGAACGATGGCAAAAATTCATGAATTAGGCTTCGAATTGCTTCCCCACCCACCGTATTCCCAGATCTGGCCCCCAGCGACTTTTTCTTGTTCTCAGACCTCAAAAGGATGGTGCAGGGAAAAAATTTGGCTGCAATGAAGAGGTGATCGCCGAAACTGAGGCCATTTTGAGGCAAAATCGAAGGAGTACTACCAAAATGGTATCAAAAAATTGGAAGGTCGTTATAATCGTTGTATCGCTCTTGAAGGGAACTATGTTGAATAATAAAAACGAATTTTGACAAAAAAATTTGTTTTTCTTTGTTATACCGGGGACTTATCAGCCAACCTGTTACATATTTCGTTTCTAGCGTTAAATGTTTCATCTTGAAATTTGATGAGAGAAAATGTAACGTAAATGTTATATAACTTCTCCTTCGAAAGTTATCAGTCCACATATCAAAAGTTAAGGCAAAGTTGTTTTGTCCAGATATTTGCTTTTTAGCTTCCTTTAAAAAACTTTCATATATATCGTCAAGTGCCGTTGTTGAAAGTGTTTTGTAATGTGGAATATCATCAGAATGAAGAACAACGTTATATTTTGTTAGGAATCCTTTAATTCCATTTTGGGAAATTATGTGGAATGGTAGCAGATCTCTTGCCATTCACAACGCTAACTCCCGCCCAAGCACCCATTTTCCTTCATTTGAGCACTGAATCGGGGCAGATTTGTTTAAGACTTTATATTTCGAAGTGGTCGACGAATCGATATCGCGTATATTATGTTAATTTTTTAGGTGACGTATTAAATTTCCTGTTGAACAGGTTTTACTGTATGACTGAACGTTAGCACTGAAACGATTATATTGAAGTTATTTGTCACTTGACAATAATTGAAATAAATTGTTACAATTTAAGAAATACTGACCCGTCTTCTTTTTTCTGTTTCTCCAAACATAAAGTACAAAAAACCCTGCCTTCTTCAACGCGTTGGTTCTCTGTTCCCACCAGTAAAATTCCAAAATAGTCCCACGCTTTACTTGTACGATTTACGTTACACTCAAGTTGGATTGTGTACATGCTCAATATCTTATCCATCTTATCGAATGAGCACGTGTTAAGCTTTTTCTTTTAAATTTTAAAATTATATTTAAAAAAAGTAAAGAAGTTTACATCGGCTAAGCCGATTGCACACATACCTTTTCCTCAGCCTGAAATATGTTAAAACATTACCTTAAAAAAAATTCCTGCCGTTTTCGTTGTTCTAGCTTGGATATCTATTTATACCTTATCTGTACTTCGATTTAGCTTCTAAAACTCGAGATTATTATTAAACACAAAATTTTCGCGGATGGTAAGCATGGTCAAGTTTTAACCGTTAGAGGACATTTTGTCTAGCTGCGAAATACTCAATTCAAAATAGTGAAAATCAAATTTTCGCGAATTTCGCGAATGGTGGTCTTGATCAAATTTTAACCGTTAGAAGACATTTTGTCTAGCTGCGAAATACTCAATTCAAAATAGTGAAAATCAAATTTTCGCGAATTTCGCGAATGGTGGTCTTGATCAAATTTTAACCGTTAGAGGACATTTTGTCTAGCTGCGAAATCCTCAATTCAAAATAGTGAAAATCAAATTTTCGCGAATTTCGCGGATGGTAATCTTGATCAAATTTTAACCGTTAGAAGACATTTTGTCTAGCTGCGAAATACTCAATTCAAAATAGTGTGTAGTCCAAACGACTTCGTGGCATGGATTTGAGTGTTAGAATCAGATTGATTTCTTTATTGAATATTTCTTACTTTTATACTTACAAATTGCTTACACAGCTAACTTACAATATTGATAACATTTGCAATTTCAATTAAAACAAACAAAATTGATATCAGCTAAAATTCGGAAATTCGGGAAGGCACAGCAACAGCGTCTCAAATTAAACAACACAAGCATAAGCACGGCTGAGCTACGCAATGCTTATCAACCAAACGTATGCAGTAGCATTCTTGCCAATTCGGCAATAAGGCATTTGTCTAAACAACCGAAGCTTAAACGTGGATCAATTGTTTACCACGCGCACTGATCGGATAAGCGGTCGAAAGCAATGTTTATGTAATCATTCGATCAAGAGTCGATGAATGCTTGTATGCCCTTGAACTTGAAAATATTGGGCCGTCAACAAAGTGCTTATGGCTAATTTTTAAAACTTTTGTTGCGTGCTCGCTTGTGCGCGATATGAAGTGTTTGTGCGTTCGTCCGCTCACGCTACACCTTCCCTCTTTTGGAAGAATGATCTTACACGGGAATGATCATTCTTTTTGATGAATAAAAATTTTAGTGCTTTAGTGAGTGCGAATTGATTCAATTTTACAGCATCTTATTAATACTATATAATATGAATATATGTAATTATTATAATTTTTTTTTTTTTTTTTTTTTTTTTTTTTTTTCTTTATGTGTATGAAAAATATTAATTTAAGAGTTTTAAACTGTTTTTGTGAACAATTAATTTTTTGTTATCATTCTTAAGATGGAAGTTATTTCTACGATCGATCTTTTCCACTACATACGGGCCCTTGTAAGTACTATCTAATTTATGCCTAGTTTCATCCTTAACTAAAACTAAGTCTCCTATTTTAATTTCAATACTATTTTTTTTTTATCATATAAGTTTTTCTGTTCAATTTTGCTCTTTAGGAGCATTCTACTTGCTCGTTCCTATGCCATTTGAAGCCTAAACTTTACTTCTTTTTCGTATGCTTCAATATTATAAACAGGTGAAACATTATTTTGCCCAACAAAATCGTATTTTGGTGGTTTTTTACCAAAGACTAGTTCAAATGGGCAGTAGCCATGAACAGTTGAGGGGGTGGTTTGTAAAATATGAAAATATTTCAACCACTCGTCCCAATCGGATTTATCCACCGAAATGTAAGATCTAAGGTACTCGTTGAAAGTTCTGTGAACGCGTTCCACCGATCCCAATTTCTGATGATGGTAGGGTGTCGATGTTCGGTGGTCGATCTTCAAAAGCTTACACAGTTCCTCAAATACGTTATTTTTGTATTCAGTGCCCATATCTGTCATTATCGTTTTAATGAGACCAAAACAAGTCAACAAAGCTTTTGCTACTACTTTAGCATGTTTGCTGCGAACTGGCACCGCGATCAAGTATTTCGTCAAATTACACACAATTGTAATTGCATATTCATTTCCAGCCTCGGATCTCGGCAACGGTCCAACAGTGTCGATTTGGACGATGTCGATAGCCGTAACCGGCGTTTCAGTGATTGTCATCGGTTCTTTTATATGCGTTGTTGTTTTGTTTTTATTACACTGTATGCATTTCTTTACGTATTGTCGAATATCTTTTGTCATGTTTTTCCATATGTATTCTTGTTTTATTTTATTTGTCATGCGATTTACGCCCGGGTGGCCACCTTGAACGGGATCGTCATGGAATTTGTGAAGTATTTTGTTAATTCTTTCTTTATCAGTAACCTGAGTGACTTTTGGTGTTAATGCAATGATCAGTTGCTTTAAAATTTTGTTGCCCTTTTCTTTGAAATCATCTAGATGAGTATATTCAAACATTGTATCGTTTAATGATATTTGCATTTTATCGATGCCTAAACTGTCGGCTTCTTCATTTAGCCTAGAAAATAATTGTCCTAAGTCAATTTTTCCGTTAACAATCAGGTCATCGCATTTAATTATGCTACAAATCCTTTTTCCTTTTTTTAATATTATTTTTGGAGGAAGAATGTGCAATTGCTTGTTCAATTGCAAGTACTTTTTCGGTGCCGCAGTGCTAGGCGACTGCTGACGAATCAAATAACTAAAATTTCATGCACAATCAAAGCAATATACTTTAAGAGGTGCTTATGCATGTGTTATTTCATGAATCATGTGGATGCATGTGATTGTGCGTCCAAATGCTTCTTGTGTCTACGATGGGAGTTTATGATTAAACTTCCGATAAAAATGAGTTACATGGACTTTTATGATTTAAATATTTTTTTTTTTTAAATAGTAAATGGTTTTATCTAACCGCTAAAATACCTATTTTTCAAGGTATTGCTTTGAACTAGATGTCTCTTGATATACAAATATACCAATATTTTGCAAATATTTGTATATACGTCCTTTTATATTTACCAACTTATTATATCTTCTTTTTTGTCGCTTAAATTCTTTCGGTCCTTCTCGTTGGCTTACCTTTAATGATTATAGAAGTAGACATAAATTGCCCTGAGCCCCTCCTGTTGTTTCAAGATCGTGAATTTCTTTACCCGGAGAGGTGAAACGTCTGCATTTACAATGTGAGACAAAATAGATGTTCCAAAACCTTAAAATTCGTTTAACTCCAATGTTTCAAAAACAAAGCAAAAAAGTTTTTTTTTTCTATTTGTAACGGAATTTATTCGAATTTTTATTTTTCGTTGTCATTCCTTATTTAGACATCGCAGCAAGCGATATTAAAAAGAAATTTTTTGTGACAATATTGATTAGATATAAAAACAGTCAGCTCTCGTTTTAATCGAGATAAACCTATGTTTTTGGGACAGTACTTTGAATTTTTAATAAAGCTACGGCACATTGTAGTTATGGGCGAAAAATTTGTCTAGATCTTTTAAATCTCTTGCATGTTTTATCTTAATAAGCAATATTTTTAATTTAGATTTGCTTTGTATGAGAACAGATTCTTTTACAATGGAGAAAAACTTTTGAATTGATATTTGCATTACATTCGGACTTTTGAAATACTCGTACAACGTCAGCTCTCTTATTTCTGATTCTTCATTCAGGTTTACTCTTTCAACAGACACCTCCTCATGGGGATTTGTATGTCTATCTGGTGGGTTTCTCTTCAAAATATTTTCGCCTACTTCCTTATTACCATTAGCACCATCCCTATTACCATCTATTACCACAAGAATTTTCCTCGACCTCCTTGTCGAAGTCAACTTCTTTTTTACCACAAAAATTATCCTCGACCTCCTCGTCGAATTCATACTCCAATTGATTAGACTTTTTATTCGCAACATCCCCACCGCTAGATAGTCCCTTCTGATCCTTAATTTCTTCTTTCTGAATTTCCTTATCGTCCAACACAAAGCTCTCTAAAATCGGTGCCACTTTCGCTTCCCTCGCTTTGATCGTAACTGCCTCTGCAATACAAATCTTATCGATCTTGGGAACGACGAGTTGAAGTGACTCTGATTGACTAAGCTCGGAATGCATAACTTCTACATTTTTCTCAATGTCAATATTTTCTCCAAATCTACTTTTTCGTGAATAAGTTTCTCTTTTCAACACATCTGACTTAACCAAACTATTATCCGGCCCATTGTCCCCTGACAAGTTAACAATATCATTTATAGTTTGTCCACAAGGAAATACTGCGAATATGTCGTCGGACACGGACTGCGAATCTTCGATGTTAAGTGTAGATTCATTATTGTTACTGACTCTTTTACCATTAAATTGTTTTTTATGTTCATCCCAGATTTTATAAGCCCAAACACAGCTTACTATGGCTTTTTCGATTAAAAAACTTAAACTGAATAACACAAAAGATATCGATAAAAATAAAAATTTTAGTATATCTTCATTTTTATTCATCAAAGTTTCAATTCTTTTGCCTTCTTCAGATGGTTCTTTTTTATTATCTACCTGGCAAAGGGATAAACTTTCTCTGTCTTGCCCATTTACTTCACTTACTTCATTTTTCTCATTTAATATTTTTAAATTTTCGGAACGAAAACAAGTTATCAAATGGAATTTTTGATCTGATTTTAATGGAGGCTTAATCTTCAATAACTTTTCTTTTTTACTCTCAAAATTTTTTACTTTTTTAACAAACTCTAAGTTAATTTCATCTTCGACTCCAAAATTTCGAAAATCTGTCTTCAATTTCAACAGATTTTCCTTTTTACTTTCTATATTTTTTACTCTATAATAAATCCCGGGTCTGTCTAAGTCTTCAAACAAAATTTTACCTCTGTGTGCGTTTTTAAGGAATGCCATTTTTTTTTTTTTTTTTTTTTTTTTTTTTTTTTTTTTTTTTTTTTTTTAAACAAGCTCCACTTGAAAATTTTTAAATTAGCGTCCAGTATTGATGATTCAATGGCTTTTCGCTTCGAACTACATTTTGGCTATGACTACAAAACCGTTTCTTAAAATTATTTTTACTGTTAAGGTTGTACCTTAAAAGTTGTAATTTAAAAATGTTTCAAAGAAGGAATACGCAAACGATTTCGATTGTTCCGTTTTTTAATTATATTCATTCGATGGGTTTATTACAACTGAACTTTATTAAATTCAAAAATAAAATTAACTTAAAAATATTCTTAAAATTACTTAAAACTAGGTTCGCTGACGCGAACTCTGCTGCAGTCATACTCCCCCGCTGCCGTCTTTTCTCTTCAGTTTCTGCTGACGTCTTCTTCTTGCGCAAACTTTTCTTTCGCTCACTTTGGGTTCGCATTCTAGGTCTTCCATATTTTGCTGGAATGCATTTTTGTCTTGCACTCAACTGCCCCAATTTAGAGTTTTTAGGCCGTTGGTGCTTATTGTCTTCTTTTTTCTGCTTTCGCTCAGCACAGTGGCCTCACGATACTTGTGACATGATCACAACATTCCTCCCCCCTTTTTTTTAAAATAGATCCGCATTCATGCGGATCGGTAGAGTAGAGATTGGATTAAGGCTGGGAGGTGGGATCATTTTGTCGTTGTCTTGTAGCGCATTTGTGAATTTCCTGGAACATTCGCCGGGTTTGCCTGTATCACTTCTTTGCGTTTCTTGTCGCCACTTGTTTATTATTTGCGATTTTTGTGTTCAGTGACCTTGGTTTTTGGTTTGTTTAGACTGTTGCTGTCTTTGAT